>PVJX010034375.1:0-18980 GCA_004027295.1 Dolichotis patagonum
TCTTTATTTATAATCTGGGTTTTTTTCCCTTTTCTTTTCTTTTCTTTTCTTTTCTTTTCTTTTCTCTTTCTTTTTTTTGGTACTAGGGATTGAACTCACCATCTTGCGCTTGCCAGGTAGGCACTTACACCACTGAACTAAATCCCCCAGCTACTCTGGGTTTCTTGTATAAGAGAAATCACATAGTATTCAAACTTGTGTATTTGCTTTTTTGAACTTATCTTATGGTCTCAAGGTGCATTCAGAAGATTTAAAGATTTAGAAATCTTTGTCTGACTTAAATAAAGCACTTAAACAAAGGAACACACGAAATGTGGGAAGATGAGTTTTGTGAAGATTTGCAAGTCTTTTTGGCTCAAAATTGCTAATTAGAATCATGAAAAGCACACTACATTATCTAAAGCCATACTTTATTACAACTGACTCAAAGAATCAGTTGAATTATCCAAGTAGCTATAATTTAATAATAATTTGACTTTAAAATTCTAACTTAAAAATTCAGTCCATATCTTAGAATTTCCCACCAATCTAGAGAAGGAAAAACTTAAAATAGGTGAATCAAACATCCTTATCTTTTCTTCTACTGTGCAAAATTAGGCTTACCTCAAGTAAGGATTCCTTCGTTTTAGCATTCATTTTCTCAGTGGTTTTCTTGCCTTCTTTCGTTCCTTTGTTATCTAAGTAGAAATTCTAAATAAAACATTAAAAGATCAGTCAGTACATGTTTATTACTAAGTTAGACACTGCACAAAACTCATGGTCTTGTTAGAGAGATGGATCTATGTGAGATAAGCAGGGAACCACCACAAGTGTTCTGAGTCAACCAAGAGGCCTGGCCACCCGATCACTGATTCAAAAGGAAAACTTTCTTTCCTAGTATACTTGTTTCCTCAAAAGATAAATCTCATTTCCATATTGGAGAACACGAGCAGAAGCTGGGAGGCCCTCAGGCCCTGTAAGAGTTCCTGGACTGTCCAGGAAATAGTCAGTGTGTGTCCGTGGTAGACTGTCCAAATTCTCTGCCATCCACCACCCTGACCATCCCCCTTACAGGATTTCCAAAAAGAAAGAACAGAGAAAGACAGACATACACATATATGCACACACATGCACAGCCTTGCATGGCTCAGAACACGGAAGCACGGCACTGTCTACAGGCAGCTGCAATAGCTGCAAACACAACTTGATAAGAGAAAGCCTTTCAGGGATGAAATAAATACTTGTAAATCCCACTTAAGTACTGCTGTAGTTTAACTATGAACAAGAAATTACTTAACCTTCCACTATTCCAAATACATTTATTGCTCATTTTTAAAGATGAGTACCCACCAAGTAACTCTATACTGTAGTTTGAAATGAAGCAGAAAAATAAACAAAACCCAGTGCTGGTGACAAATACGCAGCAAATTTACTTCATGTGGTACAAAGACTTGTTTGAGGACTATGCAGCAGTTTTGTTGTGTTTCTGACATCTAAACTCTGCAAACTGTGGTCTTTCCGATTTCCTCTAAATCCACTGCAAAATACTCGCGGAGCAGTGAAGATGCCGCCCATGGCACTATGAAAACCAGGGCTCCCCTGATCCTGCCCACAGTGGCTGAGATCTGAATCATCCTTTTCTTGGCCCTATGACATCACAAGAAATGCAGCAGCATCAAAGCAGGTTTTAGGTTTGTCTTAGCAGCAGTTGGATCCACATGGGTCTTCCTCAGCATCTCCCTCACTGTTTGGGATGTCTACTCCTGAGACTTCCCAATTACCCCACATACAGGCTTCTCTCCTTTCTCTTACATTTATTATGAGACTGTCAATCTCCCCTTTGAGAAACTGTGCATTTGCACTTGCAAAGTCAAAGGCTTTCTTGAATTCCACTAGACCATCGCACCAAATATCAAATCTTCGCCTCAACCTGGGACAACTTTGGAGCTGAAGGGGCACCTAGAACTGCTGGTCTCTTTTGGTCGTTTCTGAGTTGCTCATTTCCTGGCCTTGAAAACTGTGTGCTTCTCACACCTGTGCTCTTGATTATGTTGCTTTCTGGCCAATGAATGGCATGGACTGGGTGGATACTGGCTCCTTCTCACAGCAGGTACTAGAACAGCTAAGCTAAGTGGGTTATCTGCACTGCTTGTTCCATGGCTGGACTTTTCCTCAAAGAGTCTACCTGAGGGCTTGAATGGAGGTAACTGTACTTCTATAGATCATGTATCTTGGTAAAGGCAGAACAAACCACATTACTTTGAGATAAGGGGCCACTGCTTGGCATTTCTGTTCCAGAGTGACTCATGAACATGGCAGAACTGGCTGCAGGTCGGAGTCCTGCCCAAAGGTCTGTGGAAGCCCAATGACTGGAATGAAGAAGTAGAGGAACCTAGTGAAGCCTGAACAACAGCTGAGTAATGCCTACAAAGTAGTGAAGCTTACTTGTGGGGTATCTATGAGGGCATTTCTAGAGGTGGTTGGCATATGGATGGCAAAGGACCAGGGAGATCCCTTGGATGCAGGCAGTGCTGTCCAATTGGCTGAGGGCCTGGTGAACCAAAAGTGGCAGTAGAAGGAAGCCTACCAGTCATTCTCTCCCTCCTTTCCTCTTCCCCTTCCCTCCCCACCCTCTCTTCCCTCCCCTGCCCCCTCTGCCACCCTTTCTCTCCAGGTCACCATGACACAAACAGCTTTGCTCTCCCAAACCCTCCCATCATGACTTCCTGCCTCAACATGACCCAAAAAGGTGGAGCCAGCTTGGCTTCTACCTTGTACTGAAGCCTCTGAAATGTTGAGACAAAATAAATGTTTCTCCTTTATGTTCTTGCAGGTGTTTTGTCACAGTGTCAGAAAGCTGACTGACACAAACACCCATTACACATAAAATACCATCTTCCTGGAAAAAAGAACAAGTTAAGTGAACAGATAGCAGTCCATCAATAAATATTTATCAGTACCCTTTACGTGTAAAAAATATCCCTGCTCTGGGAGATAAGAAGTGATGAGACCCACCCCCACCACTATAAGCAACTGGCTGATATGGAGAAAAACAGGCTAAAATGATAGCTACTAAAGTAAAAAACCAACTTAATGCTTGTATTGTGTGATTGACTTTGCAGGCCTAAAGCTGGTAGTCTTGGCATCTATTTGGAGGATAACAATATGAAATATAGCAACTGTGGGGGATTTATTTCTGAAGGTGTTAGCCATTGTTAATTCCTTATTATCCTGTTTTGAAGTCCTGTATAGTTTTCATCGTTTAGTTTTGTTTTATTTTATTGGTTTTTTTTGTTTGATTTTATTATATCTGAAGGCATGGGCAGCTATTTTAAAGATAACAACACATATTAAGGTAGCCATTGTTGATTTCCTAATTATCTTATTTTGAAGTCCTGGATTGCTTTCATTGTTTTGTTTTGATTGGTTTTATTCTGTTCTGTTTTGTTTGATTTTATTATGTCTGATGGTATGGGCAGCTATTTTGAAGATAAAAAGAGGCACTGTGGTAGTCATTGTTGATTTCCTATTGTCTTGATTACTTTTCTCTCGTTGCTAAGACAAAATACCTGATGCCCAAAATTAGGAAAGGAAAGTTCCTATAGTTCTTGGAGGTGAAGTCCATACTCAGCTGGCTGCAAGGCAGGGTGGCATGGCGGGGCCACCATAAACATCAAGTGAGAACCAGTTTTGAAGTTCTGTATCACTGTTTTGTTTTGATAGGCTTTATTTTGTTTTTTTCTCTTTAAAATAATAATAATAAAAAAGAAAATATCCCTTCTCTTAGGAAATTTGCTGTCACATGGAGAAGATAAATGTAAATGAGGTAGAGGGATGAGGGTGGCTAAATATCAATACATGAAGGAGAGGTGTGACACGACATAATTTCCAAACAAATCAAGTGCTACAGATTTTTAGGGAAGAAGAAATTACTGTGGGTTGACATATTCAAGGAAAACTTTGGAGAGGAGGCCAAAGCTTGAGTGAGGCACTGAAAGATGTTCAACCTCCAGATTTAAAAGACCACTATCATTTAACCATCATGATTTGTTCTCTTTCCTATCTAACCTCCGTGCCTTTGCACATAGCTTTTTCTTCTCTTGCCTGAAATGCTATCTGTATTTTTTTTTTTAAATCTGGAGGTTAAACCTTGTGTTATTCAGGGGGAAAAGGGTTCCACCAATTTATATCTTTTTTTTTGTCTTTTTGAGACAGGGTCTTGACAAGCAGTTCAGGCTGGTCTTGAGCTCACTTTGTAGCCCAGGCTGGTCTCAAACTCACAACAATCCTCCTGCCTCAGCCTCCCAAATGCTGGGATTACAGGTGTGTGCCACCACACCCAGCTTACCAATTTATATTTTAAGAGATCTTCTCCCCAATTTTTACTTTTTATGCTTAATATAAAGATTTATTTTTTGTAATTTTAATTGAGTTATTTTTAATAAATGCCTACAATCATTGAAAATAAAAAGCTACCTATCAATTTAAAAAGTTACCTATCAATTTATAAACTCAATATGTTGAAGAGAAGTACAAGAGGAACATAGAGGCTGGGATACAGCTCAGCAGCACAAGTGCCTGCCGGGCAAGTGTGAGGTGGTGAGTTTGATCCCCAGTACCCCCTCCCCACCAAAAGACTTTCAAGCACATGAATGAATTACAACAGGATAAATGTCTGTGGAGAAGATGGAATAGGAGTAATTCAAATAAAAAAAAAAAGGAACAATACAAAATGTCCCACATGTTAAAAAAGCTTATTGCATAAATCAAGAATGAACACTGCTGTCAACCATGGACTTCTGTTCAGCCAGCCTCGTAAACACACCACTATGCCATGATGTGTTGGTCAGCTTCCTGGTCACTGGGACAAAATACCTGGCAGCTGTAATTTCAGAGGTTTCTGTCTATGACTGCTGGCTCCAGGGCAGGGACAGCATGGCAGAAGGGCACAGCAGAGCAAAACTGTCCACTTCACGGGCGCCCAGGAAGCAAAGCACAGGAGGAGTGCACAGGGAAGAGCTGCACCCTTCAACCACACACCCCGCATCCCCAGAGAGCCCCCTCCTACTGGACCCCTGTCCTGATAGTACAAACAGTTATGAATAAAAGTGGATGATACTCTGATGAGCAGAATGTCTCCATGATCCAATCACTTCAAGAGCCTCTTAATCCAGTCAAGGTGACAATGAAAACTGTACATGTGGGCCATGGGAGGTAGCGAGGCTACAGATGTGCAGGGGCTGGGGTTCTACAACCTTCTGGACTTTCTGCTCAGTTTTACTGTGATCTCAGTGCTTTGATAACAAAGTCTAGGAGAAATAGAAGATGATTCAAGTGCTCCTTAAATGGATGCTGGTAGGAATCAAATTGCCATAAAACTGGATATAGATTCTACTGGGTAATTTTTTAGCTGTCAGAATTTTAAGTCTTCTGGATATTGCATTCTTTACTTCTACCTAATTTCTGCTGAAAAAACTGGATGTGAACAGTGAGGAGGTACATGGTTTTTCAAACTTCTTCTTGAGGGCATGCATGGGTAAAAGTGAGCTCTGCTCAAAGATGTAGCTGTCATCTGAGGTTGGCCATGAACTGCAGTGTGGGGCAGATGAAGGAGCTGTGGAAGGAAATCTACCAAAATCAAGGGGAACAACACGGCCATACACAGAGACAGAGGCCCAAGGGAAAGCTTGGGCTAAGATGCTGGCCAAGGTCTCTAGAATGCTCCATCCCTAGCACCAGTCCTAGGAGACCCGGCCACACTTCCTGTCCATGGGATGCTTCTGAATCCTTCAAGAATCCTCTGGAGAAATTCCTGGTGTCCTGGTGAAAGCATCCCAGTGAGGGAACAGACAGTGTCTGTGACTCGGACTCCAGCAGTGGCTGCGCAGAAGAACCACTAGGGTCACTGAGCCTCTGCGGGAGTTAGGGCAACATAGCTCTGGCCTCTTCAGTCGCTTCTAAAAATCTATTATACTGCTTTTAAATCAAATATCTATAACAGCAATGCACAGAGGAATTCATTAGGACTTATAATGCTTTTCTTCATTTTCAAATGGGATGTTCTGTTACCACCTCCCAAAGTACAGATGAGTCATCCTGTTGGAATTCTTTCCTAATTAAGCATCTTTTGATTAACAAATTTGCATAACCTGGTTTCTTTCTACATCTATTCTTATCTATAATGCATTATAGATTACTGTACATGATTGCTGAATTTCAGTTAGATCAAACCACTTTACTTTTATACATAAACTTCACAGTGCATCAAGTAACTTTCATGCTAGGTTGGATGGATACTTTGAGATAAGAAGCACAGCAGCAGCAGTATTTTACAAATTGAGAAGTTGAATCTAAGCACTGTCGAGCGCCCCAAGGTCACATGGTCAGCGTGTAACAGCTGAGACCCACGTGCAAAGTCACCTTTCTGGTCATCAGTGGAAACAGATGCTTGCCTGGGTAAGTACACCACAGATGTCTTAGATGCCTTTCTTGCTGTTCCTTCTGATACACGAGCTCAAAGCCTTCCTTTGCATTTGTAATAAATACTTTCTCCCTACCTCTAGAGAGAGGTAATAGGAGAGAGAAGACTCCTATTAAATATAGAAGATCTCAGTATTGAGCCTAATGATAAAATTTTATCCAGTTCTGTATTGTTCAGTGACATTTCCAGAACTGATACCCCGGGCCAGATACACTTTTTCTTTATCAAGCTGTAAATAAACGTTAATCTATCTTTTACACATGAAAGGGGCTGGAGAGACCAAGACTGAAGAGACTGACTTTGAAGTCATGAAAGCAGATTCTGAGTAGGAAAGATCTTAAACTCTCCAGCACTCCAGCATCTATGCACCTGCAGAGCCACAGGAATATGTATCATTGCTTCCTAACAGCATTGAGGATGTCACTTAGGAAGCAGAGAGTATGACTATTCGACAGCACTCAGCCTACAGGAATGGCACTCTGGGCAGGGTGTGTAGCACTCTCACGCAGAAACAGCAAGCCTGGGCTTATTCTCATGTGCAATTCTTGGGGTAATCTTTCCCATGGTGCAAAACTGATCCAGTTTAATAACTTAGAGTCAGCTGATTCCATTTGTGTTACTGCCTTGGTAGCTGCATTCAGTTTATCGTTTCTGAGGACTACTTCATAGTTGCTAAGTCTACCAATTTTATCCTATGTCTCTCTGAACAGATCAATAAACCTACAGGAACTATGTATCAATGTCCTCAATAATAGCTACACATTTAAACAAAGTCCTATCTTGGATCTTAGTTTCTTTATCTATAAAGGAGGAACATCTTTCTCAGCCCTTGTGTTGTAAAGATTAAAATAATATCAGCAAAGCCTAACATATAGTAGGTATTAAGTAGCACTAGCTTATTTCTAGCAATTTGTCTTTCCTTGGACCATCATTTATTTACTCTGCAATTGATAACAGGTGGCCTTTGTTATGAAGTTCAGTGAAGCTAAGTGTTTGATGCCTTGAGGATAGGTGTCAGTTTTCCTTTCAGAAGTTTCAGTTTGCAGCTGCGGCCACCCCAGGGAGAGAAGCAGCAGCATCTCCTGAGATCGGAACCATGTTGCAACTCAGGGCACTGGGAAACCAAGCAACCAGCTCACCACCCTGGTAAGCGGCTGTGAGCCTACCAGCACGTGGGCTGAGAATCAAACATCTCATTCCACCCCTCTTAGCAGGTGGCAGCCAGAGATCTGAGCATCTCTTGGGAGGTGACCATATGTAATACAGCAAATAGGGGGGATTTCCTTCTACCATCTCTTTGAAGGCAAATATTTTTATCACTGTTTTGTTTTGTCCTGATTAATGGTATTGCTTTATTCAATATTCTGTTTTGATAAGTTCTATTCTGTATTTCCTTTGATTTTGCTATACCTGATTGAAAGAACTATTGTGAAGATAACAAGTTATACTATGGTAACTATTACTGTTATCCCGGTACCTTGCTGTGAAATTCTGTACCAATTTCACTACACTGTCTCAATTGGCTTTATTCCATCCTGTTCTGTTGTATTTTACTACCTTCAAATTAATAAAAAATTTTTTAAAAAAAGAAGTTTCAGTTTGCAATAAGAGGAAAAGTCCCTCAGTACAAGGAATGTTTGCAGGCATAACAAGGATAGTGACAAAAATAAGTCAGCTCCTGTCCCTTTGTAAATGTCTAAGAGTCTACCAATATGTAGGCTAGATGGGAAATAAGTCAGCAATGGAAAGATTCCTACTATCTCATGAGAAAATCAAAATGAGCCAAGGAAAAATTTAGGGCCATATCTCCAATGATACTGATAGATAACATATCACCCATCTGATAGAACATATTCACATGAAATGTGTCAATTTCATGTTAAATCTATGGGGGTGAAAGAGTATTTTTAAAAGAGAGAGGAAAAACCATGTTTAAAATGAAGCACATCATGTTCTTCCCCATGTTTGTGCTACTGGGGATTGAATCCAAGTCCTTTTCACAGAGCTACATCCCTGCTATTTTTAAATTTTTAAATTTTCAGACAGGATCTTGCTAAATCACTAAGTTACCTGGGCTGGGCTTGAACTTGGAATCTTCCTGCCCCAGCCTCTCAGAGTGCTGGGATTATAGGTGTGTGCCACTGCACCTGCCTGATTTTTTTCTTGTACTTCTTCCTTAGTGAGCAGCACCAGAGTCTAACCTATTTTCCTAACCTGAAACCAGAGTATCATCCTGCTTCCTTCTATGTTTTCCAACTACCCCAATATCTGACTGATCTATAAAATTCTGTCTCCTAAATGCTTCCCAATATGTTCTGGCCCAGGCCATTTCTCTTTCTGGGCTTATGGTGGCTTTCACTTTGCCTTTTCTGAGTGTGTCTTCCATGGTGTGGCCACAGTAACCCTCTCTTGTCTCTTGTAAATGGCTTCAAAAGAATCCTCAGTGCCTCTGGACCAAGTCCAGTCTCCCTAACACAGTGTGCAGTGGCCTCAGCTGTTCTCTTTCTGCTTCTCTCCAGTCTAAGTTAAGTTTTTTCAGAGGTTGGTAAAGGGTTTAAAACAATTCAATCATAAAATCAAGTCACAGAAGAACAACACATTGGTTAAATTTTTCCCCCACCACTTAACTTTGTTAGTGATTCTGGTGCATTGTAGGCAGTTTCTATGCATCTTTTAAGCCTTTTGGGTCATTTGTTACAATTTTTCAAGGTTTTTTTTTTCATTTATATTTCATTCTTAGCCAATATTGCTTCTCTCACATACATAACTAAAGTTTAGGGTTTGGGTTAAAGTACCAGAGAGCAAAGGATGTTCCACAGCCCGTGGGAGGTCAGAACTTACTCTAGCAGCTGTGAGTCCTAACCAGGGGTTCAGTGTCCATGAGCTCTGACCAGCATGGGGATGGCGGGAATAAAATGATCCTTAGTCAGCTGAGTACAGGAAATAATACTTTTAATTATGATTGCTGGTTTCAGAATCTCCCACAAAGAAACCGGCAGAGAGCCTTTAATTCACCACCTCTCTTCCATTACCCATTTTCCCTCTTGGCAGAATGAAGCCCTGATTTCAATCTGTCCACTCGCAAAGAGTAGGCATTACAAAAATTTGAATGGGGTTTGTCCCCTCTAAAATGCATGAAGAAATCTAATTCCTAGGGCGAGGTATGAAATGCGTTGAGACAATCTAACAAGGCTGCACTGAGGCGGGGCCTTGGCAAGTGGTTAATATCAGATCCTCAGAGTACAGCACCCTGTGCTTGTCTACTGGTGGCTGCATAAGAGGAGAGAGTGACCAGAGGAGGTACATGCATCAGTGCACGCCCTGTCTCTCACCAGGTGATGTTCTAGGTCAGCTCGGCAGACTCCAGCAAGGAGTCCATCACCAGATGCGGCCTCTGGCCTTGAACCTTGGGAACTGTGAATCAAAACAAACCTCTTTTCTTTGTATCATACCACATCGGTGGTCCTGTGTTAATAACAACAGAAAGGGCTAAAGCGAGCACATACCACAATGGCTCTAGTCAGGACTGCACAGCCAAGCATAGCATGGCAAGCAGAGATAGCTTAACAGAAGAGGAACACAGAAGAGAGCTCAAGTGGCAGAGTAAGCACTGGAGGCTGAAATTAATTTTTAAAAAACAACAAGGTATTAGAAATGAGATGAACTGCCTAAAATGCATTTCAAACTAATCCCATAAAGTTGTGAACACAGGAATAGGTGATTGAAACACTCATTTTTGATCTATCCTTATTTTAATCAATATGCTACTTTGACCAATCCTTGTCCACCGATTTAGCTGGAGGCTCCATTACTACTCCTGGTCCCTACTCCCACCCCACCATGACCCAGCTGTCACCTCAATGCATTTCCCCTTGCTTTGTGGATTATACATAGTTCCTGTGCTGAGAATGCTGATTCCACTCTGCTCCTCACCTGGCAAAGTCCCACCAGGTTTGCAGATGAGGCCCTGGCCATCGCTGTCACTAAATCAGCTTAGTGCTTCACCCCATCAAAACACTTTCTTCTTCTTTTTCTTCTCTTTTTTATTTTTTTGTTCTTTTTGAGACAGGGTCTTGCTATGTAGTTTAGGCTTGCCTTCAGCTCAACTCTGTGGCCCAGGCTGGCTCTGAGCTTGCAGCAATCCTCCTGCCGCAAGTCTCCTGAGTGCTGGGGTTACAGGCGTGCACCACTATGTGTGGCTAACACTTTCTAAACCCAATTCTCATTTCTCATTTCCCTTCTTTTCCTTCACACACCATTTCCTCTCACTCTTATTTTGTTGTCTTTCCTGTTTCTGGTATATGGACCATATCTTACTGTCTTCTCCTGAAGGTAACAATGTCTTCCAACTTTCTTCTGGATTCTTAGGTTCATTCATATACATATGCTTCCATTAGGTCTTTTAGATACTATTTCCTTCCGATCTGGAGACATTTTGTCATAAACATGGGGCCGGCTTTTCCTCTTTACTGATCTTCAAACTGCCAAGGTCTGACAGTAGGCAAAGTATATGGTTTGCATCCTCCTTCACGCTGCATGTGTGTCAGTTTTTGTTACTATACTGAAATGCCCGAGCCAGGCTATTCGTGAGAAACGGTGGTTTATTTAGATTGCAGTTCTGCAGATTTAAGGGCAGAACATTGGCATCAGCCAGACTCTGGTGAGGCCCTCATGGCAGATCACAATGGCAAAAGGCAGCGACCACATCACAAAAGGAGGGGGGGCACAGGGAGTGCAGGGGCTTGCTCTGTTTCTATGACTCTCTTATGAGAACTAACTTGGGGCTCCATGAGGACTCCCTAACCCTGTCCAGGGACAGTGCCTCCTACTGAGATAAGGTCCTGCCGCTACGCCTGACCTCTTCAAAGCTCCACCTCTCAACATCACTACCCTGAAGATCAAGCTCCCAACACAACGACTCTTAGAGGACAAACTAGATCCAAAGATAGGACTGTGCGTCTGTGCAGTGGATTATTTTTCCTTAGGGTTATGAAGGGGAGTGCATTGGTTTCCCAGTTCACAGTTCCACTGCTGTGCTGAGCTGACCTCTTCCCACCCAACCGCCTGATCTTCTGTATCATCAACTGCCGCAGTAATTGAAAAACTACAATTCCTAGTGTAGACCATTACTAAGACTCTTTTGAACCATGCTAAAATCTGTATTCTACATGGATCCCATCTTAAAGATGGACATTATGCTTCACTTGTTTATTTATTTATCTAATTTTTTTTGAGATTTTTTTGAGACATAGTTCAGGCTGGCCTTAAACTCTCTACATAGGCCAGGCTGGCCTCAAACTTGTGATTCTCCTGCCTCAGCCACCTGAGGGCTGAGATTACAAGTGTGTACCACTATGCCTGGCTTATCCTACAATTATTTTTGCACATGTCTGGTTGCACATATCCAACCAGAGGATAAACTGCTTAAGGGCACAGACTGTGTTACTCTGTGTATCCTCCACAAATAGCACAAGGCTATATATGTAACAGACATTCTATATATGTTTGTGAAACTCAAGCAAATGCTTGTTGGAGTGAATTCCAATAAAATTTCCTCATGCAAATCAACGCTGGAAAGACATTTAACATGCTGAAAATTTTCGTGGAGAGTTGACTAAATATGTTGCTTAGAATTTGTCTTTTCTCTTTTATTCTGGTTAAATCCAGTTCTTCATGCAAGTCAGTTTCCATTGAGCTCCTCAAATACTTCCCAGGCAGCACAAGTTTGGATCAGTCAGGCAGAAAGATCAAGCCTGAAAGGTTACAAATATGGCCCTAAATTTTGAGGCAAAGCTAATTACGATGTTTATCTAATTCTAGGATTCATCATTCCGTGTCATTGTTGGCAACTACATTTTATAAAGAATTGCTAACCCAAATGAAAAGCAGAATTATTTGGACTTTTGGATTAACTGCTTGAGACACTGCTTGATGACAAAGTCAAAGGCAATTCAATGAATGAATTTCCAGATGGTGTTGTATAAACATATCCTTCTGGAAATATGTTTCTCTTGACTTTTTATTCTTTTGTTGCAAACCTAGCAAAAACAAATAAATCTTATGTGAACAAACCATCCATGGGTCTGAACCCAGTACTTTCATAAAGAGGATTCAAGTATTTCAAAATCACAAAGCCCTCTTTTCAGGAACACAACAGTCCAGGAAATGGCATGGTTAACTCCACTCCTAGCATTGTTGCTATGTGAAGCACTGGTCATAGCACAGACCAGCCAGGAAACCTTGTGTTATGGTTGATACATTGTGCTAATTTGAGAAGTTTAGAAGTTTAAGTAAGAGATTCAGCAGGGGCCAGGGCACAAAGATTTTTTTTGTGTGATACATCTCTCTGCCCTGGGGGTGGGGAGTGGCCTGCATATAATATAAAGGAATGAAGAGGCTTGTTCTCTCCTCTTTTGCTCTGGATGCTTTTGCTGGCTGCTGCCTTGAAGTGTTGTCCTGGTGCCATGCCACCCTGCCTTGGCGCCACCTGATTATGGACTGAAACCTCCACAAACAGTGAGCTAAACCTTTCCTTCCTCCATTTTGAGTGTTGGGTATTTTGTCCCAGCAATGAGAGAAAAGTAACCAAGACACTCTTGGAAAAACCTGACTCCTTAAAATATGTCACCACTTCAGTTTTGGCTTTTACACTGAATTGCAGATGAGGAGACTTTAGTTACTTGATTTTTAAGAACACGTTATTGAAGTATTTCATTAGGAGGGTTTCTGCTTCCCCTTTTGAGAGAAGTCTGCAGTAGACCAAAGTGCCACTGAAACTGCTGGACAAGCTAGATTGGGAAACATCTGTGTGAGGCCATGAAGGATGTGACAGGTCAAAATCCAAAAGAGAAGGAGCTGCAAGAGGCATCCACACTTCGAGGCAAGGGGCTGGAGGGAGTTTCATAAATGCATAAAAACATCTGAAAAGGTGCTCAAATTATTGACATGGAGAAAATTCAATTTAAACCTGTAGGAGATGATGCAACAGACTCATAGTATGACTAAAGTTAAAAACAAAGCAAAAAAGATCCACCAAGGGCTACCAGAGATCTGAACAACAGGAATTTTCATACAATGCTAAGGGGAGAGAAAAACTATAGAGGGTATTTGTCTGCTAAAGCTAAGCATAAGCCTAAACTATGATCCAGAAATTGCACTCCTAGCTATATATGCAAAGAAGCATCTCCTACAAAGACAATATGCAAAGAAGCATCTCCCACAAAAGACAAGTACAGAATATTGCTATCAGCATTACTTGTTTAAACTTGAAAGTAGAAGTCAAATGTCCATCAACAACACAATGAATAAATAAATATATTATCCTATAGCCACACAATAGGCTACTAAATAGTAGTGAAAAAGGATAAGCTACTGCCCTAGGCAACAATATGCATTAAAAGTTGAGTGGGGGAGGAAAAGCTATACACAAAGGAGGACTATGATATGATTCCATTTAATATAAAATTCAAAAGGAGGCAATAAGAGTAATAAAGATCAGAGCAGTGCTTGTCTGTGTAGTGAGGAGTAATAACCAGGAAAGGCTGTGAGAAGCTCCATTAATGTTCTCTGTCTTGATAGGGGTTACATGGCACATTCACTACGCAAACATTCACAGAATGTAGTTATAATATATGCATTAATTCACCAGTCATCATGGCAAACTTCAAATTCCCGCTTCCCTCCCAGATCTTAATTATACGAAACGTGTTGCACAATTTCTGGGTTCCATTTTTATGGACTCAATATGAAAGGTGCTTTGTGTATGAGGTATGCAAAACGGTGGTCCTGAGTGTGACCCCGCCTCAATTTCAGCTGTATATATGATGGCCCACACAGGCACTGTGTTTATCAGCTTCTCTTACAGCTCAGCATCACCCTGCAACTGTGTTCCAGCCAATGGGATGTAGTGGAAGTCTGGGTGTGTGTGCCCTTGGCTCTTTGCTGTCTTCCTCTGGACTAGAAAATGGCCCAGAGATGGAGGGCAAAGGTTGAGAATGGTTGAGCCATTTTACGTGCGATGTCCACCTATGTGTGGACTGGGATAGGAGAGCAACAAGCTTCTAGCTTATTTGAGTCATTCCTTTAGGGTATCTCTTTGTTAATGCCTGTACTCTCATTAGTACTTTCATCAGTACCGGCATCGAGGCATGGTATTGAAAGCAGTTACATAAGTTGAAAACTTGATACCTGTAGCGTTTGATTTTTAGCACAAACAACAGCATTTGTTTTATTGTCAGATGGCCACAATACAACCTAGAGAAGACTACAGGAAATAGCATAGTACAGGGGAAAGAGTATTTTCATATAAAGATGCTTTTCTTGAGTCTCCTAATTCTGTCTCCTAGTAATGTAGAGCTTTCTTTTATAAACTTACAAAGTGGAAAGATGTCTAGATTGCCCTTGTGTACGTAACTTGAAAACATTTTTCAATATGGAGGACAATCTTTTTACTCATATGCACTGTTTGTAGTATGAAATTATAATAGGTTGTATAGTATTCTCCAAACTGTGCATGGTGGTGCATGCCTGTCACCCCAGCTACATGACAGACTGAGGCAGGAGGATCACAAGTTTGAGGCCAGCCTGGGCAAAACAAAACAAACAAGGCTGGGAGTTTAGCTCAGTGATAGAGCACTCTGCACAGCATGTATGAGGCCCTGGGTTACATCCCAATACCCTCCTCCACCACGTACATTTTTCAGGCACTGCCAGGATTGATAAACATCACATACGAACAACAAAGAACATAGCATCTTTATAGCAGGTAGACACCGTTAATTGGGCCCAGCAGAAATATGGATAGAAGAGGAAGATCAGACAACAGATAGATGAGTTTTGGGTTCTGACTGAAAAGAAACAAATGGATATTTTCTTTCTAAATCCTTTAAGCATCTCAATGTTCTTTGCTTATATACAGCTTGAGTTGAGTTTGTGTCTGATTCTTTAAAATTTATTTGATTTGATTGTCTTTTTGAGACAGGGTCTCTTCTGTAATTTAGGCTGGCTTTAAACTCACTTTGTAGCTCAGGCTATCCTTAAACTCACAGAGATCCTACTGCTTCAGCCTCCCAAGTGCCACAATTATAGATGTGCACCACCATGCCCAGCAAGTCTGCATTTGTTTGAAAGGAACACATGCATGACATTTTATGAGACAATGGTATGGTCAGCACATGAGTGACATTAAAAAAGTTCTTTAATACTTGGAATGGTTTAACACTATACAACTCATCTTACCTGGGGGTTTTTAAATACAGCGTATTTTTCTTCTTTCTCCAAAAAGAGTACTTTATTTTCTGTGTCTCTTGTCCAGTCAGATAAGACTTCAACAACATTTTCATGGTCTTCAAAAAACCTCTCTGATGAAGTAAGAGAAAGTATTCTTTCAGACCTAAGACATTAGGATTTCCAACTGAGAAGGAAGCTTTTACTGAGTGAAACACCACCAACGGTTTCCAATTTTCATTAAGGTTTCTAAAACTCTTAATGCTTACACGATGTCCTGACTATATTTGTAGTGTCCTGACTATATTTATCTTTCAGTGCTAGGGTTTTAATTTACCGTCCACAAAAGACATTACAGGTGGCAGAACCTGTAACACAGTGGCAATGGTTTGCTATCATGCTGTTTAAAAAATGTTATCACTTTAAAATTTAAATCCCCCTGATGGAGGCAAACTTCCCTTGGGAGGACAATACAGCAATGATTGGTTACCCAGGTTGAATGAAATTGGGAGATTCGTCATTTGTGGTATGAAACATCTCACCTTAAAACTCCACAGTGTATGAATAAACTTAACATAAAGAAAGGCTTTCTTTTCTTTCCTTGATTCACAGAACTGAAGAAAACTTCAAGTGGCTGTTACAGTGTAGACTTTATTTCTTGCAGAAGAGGAAACTTCCCCCCAAGTTTCTTCCTTTTTTTTTTGAGACAAGGTCTCACCATGTAGTCCAGGCTGGCCTTGAACTCACAGTGATCCTCCTGCCTCAGCCTCCTGAGTGCTGGGATTACAGGCATACATCACCATACTTGGCCCCAAAGCTTCTAAGGCAGGTAATTTTGTTTTCCATTCAGCACTCCAGTGGTCCTGGGAGTGCCACTAACAATAAAAAGTAAAAGCAAATTGCTTAACTTGCTTTAAAAAAAAACAAAAAAAAGCCCCCCAGTCAGGCTTGGTGGCATATCCTGTTATCTCAACGCTCTGGGAAGTTGATGCAGAATTGCAACTGAGTGACTTAGTGAGACTCTGTATTAATAATAATAACAATAAATAATAATAAAATAATAATAACAACAACAATAGGGCTGGTGATTGTAGCTCAGTATAAAGGCCCTAGGTTCAACCTCCAGTACTGCAAAAACCAAAACCTACATAAATTTCTATCACTGTCCTTTGCTTTTTGGGACAGAGCCTTTTCCACTAGGCAGACTGTCAGGGATTCGGCAAGTGGACAGGGAGGAAGAAGGATAAGCACAGACATGAGGTCTTGTGAGAGTCACATTACACCCTCAGGAGGCAACCTCTAAAGGGACATTGCTGACAGACCCCTCAGCCCTCCACAATCCGCACAGCTTGCTAAGCAAACAGTAAGAAGAGTCACCTTGCCACTTGATTTCCCCTGTGGAGCCACCAATGAAGTGGCAATAATGATGCTTATATTCTGGACAGTGCAGCCATCTGCCACAATCTGAAAGTCTCTATCACAAAGAAGTGAAGAGTTAAGTACTCACCTACACAAGGGCAGTAACATATGCCTATCTAGAGGATACCGGACAGGCCAAAACCTCACATAAAGCAAACCCACAGGCTTTTGGAGTGCAGACCACTGCTGGAAGGGGACTTACCAATCTGTAGTTCTGGGTATATTTCATAAAGACACCAGTCCACATTGCAGTCACAATGAGTTTTTTCAAAAAGATTGTCTAGAACATCTCGGGCCAACTGCCGCTCGTCCACCATCAGTGACTTGGTGCTGTTATCATTCATGTGCACCTTGACCACGAGCTGGGGGTAAAGCCACAGAGCAGCCAGTGAGTTTCAGCACCTAGAGAAGGCCATTAAGGTTTCAATGCTGCTACTTTTTCTGCAAATGTAAGTAAAAACGTGTCCTGGGAACACATCATAAATACGCTTGTATGTCACCCACTTGTATTCCAGGAACACGAAGGTGGAGAAACTGATTCGCAAAAAATAATGATAAACCGAGTCCTTCCTCTCCCCAAAGACTGCATTCTGGTAAGGGAGACAGAGAACAAACCGAACCAAAGAAATGCTGACTTGCTTTCCCAACATCCTTCCTCCATTTGGAGGCCAGTCACCTTTCTAAATCGAAAGCTACTTCTGTCTCTTTATAAAAACTCCTCTTTGGCTTAGCTGGGACTGGGCTTGTCTTCATGTTGCCAAAGAGTGTGAAGGTACCAGTAAAACCAAGGTGGTTCATCTACCATCCTTCAAAGGTGAGCAGAGCACACCATGACACTGTATAATGAATCTGCGGGGCCTCACAGCTGAAGCTGACTGTGGACAAAAGAGCAGAGGTCAGAGGTAGACTTTAAGGGAAAAGAATGTAAACCGAGAATCACACTCCTCTGGGGGCACACAGGCAAATGATGCACCTCACTTATGTTTTACTCCATTAAAAGATCTAAGGAATGAATTCACAACCATACTGACAGTATCAAATCTGAAACAGACTTTACTTTTCTTCAGTAAAGAGACAGGATAGCATTGGCCTTTCTAGTGCTAACATTATTAAAACATTTACTGTCTCATACAGGCCATGATTTTGATGTTGTAAAACAAAATTAATTCATGGTAGTAATACACCTAGAGTTTGCATCTTCATTGGTACCTATGAATTTGTGGCATTATTGCTGAGTGTTGGTCCTCATCACTTTCTAGTGAGACTTCTTAAAAAAGTGACTTAATAAAAAAGTAATACATTATAGTAATAGATTTGCTTTCTTTCCAAAAGTTTGGGTTAGGTCCTGGGATGCTCCCTGACCCATTCACGTCAAAGTGATCTTGACAACACTCTGGTTAACAGAATGAACAACACCATTCCTGTAAGTTGCTACACAGAGCTACTGACAGCTCAGAAGGATGTGTCTGGTGATAAAAATCTAGGTGAGGGCCCTGACCGTGACCACAAATCGAAACACTCACTCAGCGTCCGTCTTCGCTACATATGCACAACCCCAAATCAAAATGTAGATGTTGGCGCAGTACATGTATTCTTCCTCCCCAAAGACCTATCAAATTAGACCTTTCTCCCACCTCTGTCTGATAAATACTTTTTTCCCCTGGAAACCTGTAGCCGAGAAATCTGTAGTTGGAATATTGCTTTTTCCATGTGTCTTTGCTTTTTCCTATCTTTAAAATGACGGGCCTGAGTACCATGATATCAAAGATGTATTCATCCGACCTCAAGAATAGACATAAAAGGTTGCTCAGATAAACCAAAGTTCCTCACCTGGCAGTGATTTATTTTCTTGTGGTAGGTATACTTTCTGATTTCT
>PVJX010034376.1:0-11441 GCA_004027295.1 Dolichotis patagonum
TATGGAAGTCCCATTTGACCCAGCTATTCCGCTTCTAGGCATATTCCCAGAAGATCTGAAAACATCATACCACAGTGATATATGTACCCCCTGTTTATAGCAGCACAATTTGTAATAGCCAGATCTTGGAAGCAACCTAAGTGCCCATCAACTGAGGAATGGATAAAAAAGTTGTGGCATTTTTATATAATGGAGTACTACTCAGCTTTAAAGAATGATCACATCGAGATATTTATATATATATAGACACGACTTGAGACCATTCTCTTAAGTGAAATAAACGAAACTCACAAGGGTAAATACCATATAGTCTCCCTAGTATGAGAGTTGATAAGAGTATATAAGACTTTATGGTAAGCATGAGTCCCCCTCTCATAGCTTTGAAGCCTGTCAATATTTTCAATCATCAGTTGGAATGCTTTTATTCTGTTTTGTTTGACTATATCATGCGTGATGATATGAACAGCTGTTTTGAAGAAGAGAAAACATTATGACAGCTATTGCTGATTAAATATCATCCTTCTTAGAAGTCTTACCATGCTTCTTTTGTTGTACTACCATTGGTTCTATCTATCACATTGTGTCTTATTGGGATTTGAATATGTGTGATAGTTTAAACAAATTTTTTTATCAAAAATGAGATATTATAGAACTCATTGATCATTTTCTGTTATTCAGTTCAGAAAGCCCTGTAATTCTTTCACTCTATGCATGGCTTTATACTATTGTGTTATGTTTGATATTATTGTATTTGAAACTAAGCTCAACTATAGCAGTTAAGTGATATGGTGTTAGCTACTGT
This sequence comes from Dolichotis patagonum, assembly GCA_004027295.1. Classification (NCBI taxonomy): domain Eukaryota; kingdom Metazoa; phylum Chordata; class Mammalia; order Rodentia; family Caviidae; genus Dolichotis; species Dolichotis patagonum. The sequence goes on from PVJX010034376.1 coordinate 803, forward strand.
TGATGTCTGGTTGTCTTAATGTAAAGTACTGTGTTGCCTATGTTTTCCTGTTCTGAGCTGCTCTGTACTGCCCTCTTTTGTTTTATTCTCTTTCAAATAAAAAATTTAAAAAAATCACTATTTGCAGAAGAAATAACAGAACATTTCCCAAGCATGGGAAAAGAATCTGATACACAAATAAGTGAGACATATAAAGCTGCATTTACCATCACCAAAATAATTCTACACCCAGACATACAATAATCAAGATCCAAAAAATTCAGCACAAGAACAGAATATTAAAATCTGTGTGAGAAAGAACAGATCAACTATAAAGGAAAGCCCATAAGAATCATGGCAGATATATCAACACAATCCCTTAAATCAAGGAAAGCTTGGAGTGAATTATTTCAAGTCCTGAAAGAAAACAACTTCCAACCCAGATGGATGAACCATGAAAAACTATCTTTCAAAATTAATGGAGAAATAAGATACTTCTGTGAAAAAGAATGAATGAAGATATTCATGATCACCAAACAAACTGTACAAAGAATACTAAAAGATATTCTAGACAGAGAGAATTGATCACAATTCCAAGAACAACTGCAGAAAGAAATCATCAGTCAGGGCAAGCAATGAAACAGTGAAAAGCAGGGAATCAACAGCAGGAAAGTAACATGACAAAGATAAGCCAATATATATGAGATATAACTATCAATGTAAGTGGTCTCTGTTCACCAATTTGAAAAAAGTCTGGCAGAATGTATCAAGCAACAAGACCCACAATTATGCTGTATGCAAGAAACACATTTAATTGAAAAAGAAATTCATATTCTGAAATTCAAAGGACAGAAAACAATCTTCTATAAACATTAACACAGAAAAAATCAGGAATAGCTATTCTGTTTGTAAACAATGTGATCTTCAACCCATGAATGATCAAAAGAGATAAAGAAGGTAACTACATACTTGTTAGGGGTATATTTCAAGAGGAAAAGATAATGATCATGAATACATATGCAACAAATACAGGAGCACCCAACTATAAAAGACAAATATTAATAGATGTGACAAATCAAATAAGCAATAACTGAGTCCTAATGGGGACCTTAATACTCCATTATCTTAAAAACATATATCAATTAGACAAAAAATTAGCAAAGAAATAACAAACTGAATCAAATCTTTAAAAAGATAGATAGTAGATGGATACAGAGCATTCCACTCAACAACACCAGAATACACATTCTTCTCAGATTCATATGGTACATTCTCTAAAATAGACCATGTGCTAGCCATTTATATATGCTTAAGTGAATATAAAGTAATTGAAATTATCCCATGCATGTTATCAGGTCATAACTCCATGAAACTAGAAATTAATGACAAAAGAAACTGCAAAACCTCCACAAACACAAAGAAATTGAATAATACACTCCTAAGCAATCAGTGTGTCACAGAAGAAATTAAAGAAGAAATTAAACAATATCTACAAGCAAATGAAAATACAAATACAACTTACCAGGACCTGTGGGATGCAATGAAAGCAGTCCTCAGAGAAAAATTTATTGTGGTGAATTCACACATCAGGTAAACAGAATGAGCACAAATAAACAACCTGATGCTACACTTCAAACATCAAGAAAAAGAAGAGCAAGTCAAGTCCAAAACCAAAGGAAGAAAGAATGTTACAAAGAGCAGAAATCAATGCAATAGAGAATAAGAAAACACTACAAAAAATCAATGAATTAAAAAAATGGTTCTTTGGGTGGGCGGGAAAATGATTCTTTGAAAGAATAAATAAAATTGATAAGCCCCTAACCAACCTTATTATAAAAAGGAAAGAAAAAAGTTCAAATTCATGCAATAAGGAATGAAAAGGGTGACAACACTATAGATTCTGTGGAAATTCAAAAGATCATCAATATCTATTTTAAAAATTCACTCACACAGGATGCAAAACAAAAGAATTGGACAGATTCTCAGAAACAAATGAATAGCAAAGCAGAATCAAGAAGATATAAAATTCTGAAAATCCCAATTTCAATTAATGAAATTAGAAATGTAATAAAAACTTACCAAAGAGAAAATTCCAGGTCCTGATAGATTCACAGGTGAATTCTACAAGAAATTTAGAGAAGTTTTAATTTTAGTGCCAATATTCCTCACAATTTTAATAAAATTGAAAGGGAAGCAATTCTCCCTAACTCATTCTTGGAGGCAAGTATTACTCTGATACCAATACCAGAGAAAGACCCAACCAAAAAAGAAACTATAGGTCAATCTCCTTAATGAACATTGATGCAAAAATCCTCAATAAAATACTAGCCAAGAAAATGCCGTAAATCATCAAGGAGATTATATACCATTTTCAAATGAGATTCATCCCAGGAATGCATGGATGGTTCAACATACACAAACCAATAAAGGTAATATTCCATATCAACAGAGCCAAAGATAAAAATCACATGATCACATTAATAGATGCAGAAAATGCTTTGATAAAGTCCAACACTCACTCTTGATTTAAAATCATCTACAGAAAAGAAGAAAAGATGTTCTTTATCTCAATTTGATAAAAGACAACTATGGCAAACCAACAGGCAACAGCTTGTTGCCTGTTGCCTCCTATACTAAATAGACAAAAACTGAAAGTTTTCATTCTGAAATCAGGAACAAGACAAGAATATCCACTATCATCACTCCTATTCAATATATTTCTGGAAACATTAGCCAGAGCAATATGACAAGAGAGAAAAATAAATGGAATAACATAGGAAAGAAAAAAGTTACATAATCAATGTTAACAGATGACATGACACTGTACATAGAAGACCACAAAAACTCTATCAAGAGAAGTCTATTCTAGTATAGTCTAACAAGTAAATTTGTTAGTAGCATAACTGGATACAAAGGCAACACTCTAAAAACAATATAACTCCTATACACAAACAAGAACCTCACTGAAAGAGAAACTATGGAAACCACATCCTTCACAACAGCATCCCAAAACTGAAATACTTAAGAATCAATCTAACAAAGGTAATATGAGATCTATATATTTAAAATTATGATTCTCTGAAAAAAAGAAATCAAGGAGGTTATCAGAAAATGAAATGGATGAAATTGCTCATGGATAGGAAGAAACAACATAGCAAAAATGACCATACTCTCAAAACTGTTATACAGATTTAATGCAAAATTGATCAAAATACCATTAGTATATCTCACAGATATAGAGAAAACATTCCTAAAATTCATTTGGAAACAAGAAACCTAGAATAACAAAAGAAATCCTGGACATCAAAGGCAAGGCAGGAGACATCACAAACCAGTCTTGAAATTATACTATAAAGCTACTGTGACAAAAATCAAAACAACAACAATAAGAATCACACATAAGGATCATTGGAATAGATTAGATGATGGTGATAAAACTACAAACACACTCAGTCACCTTGACTTTGACAAAGGGGCTAGACACATTGACTGGAAGAACAATAGCCTCTTTAATAAATGGTGCTGGAAACTTTGGCTCTTTACATGCCAAAGACTAAAGCTAGAACCATGTCTATCACCAGGCACTAAAGTCAAAATTGATTGAAGTTCTATATATTAAAACAGAAACACTAAATCTACTGGAAGACAAAGTTGGTAGAAATCTTGAAGACATAAGGGTAGGAAGAGAGTTCATGACCAAAACCCATACTGCACAAAAAGTACTTTAAAGAATCAACACCTGGGATCACATCTAATTAAAATATTATTTCACATCAAAGGAAATCACCAACAGAGTGAAAACAAAATGCACAGAATGGGAAAAACTTTTAGCCAACCATCCCTTAGACAAAGAACTTCTATTTAGAACACAAAAAGAATTGAAAAATATTGTAACCCCCAAATTCAAATATGCAGTCCAAAAATGGGCATCTGAAATGAATATACACTTTTCAGATAAAAAATACAAATAACAAACAAATATATGAAAAATGTTCAACATCATGGGGCATTCAAGAAATGCAAATAAAACAAGACTGAGATTCCATCTCACTAAAGAAAGAATGACTTTCATCAAGAAATCAAACAATAACAAATACTAGTGTAACTATGAGGAAAATGTAGCACTTCTCCAATGTTGGTGGAAGTATAAACTGGTATAAGCATTGTGGAAATCAGTTTGGACATTCCTTAAAGAACAAAAATTAGAGATCTCATTTGACCCAGTTATTCCTCTTCTGGGTATTTTCTCATAATAATTTAAAACATCATACCACAGCAATATATGTACACCTATGTTTACAGCAGCACAATTTGTAACAGCTAAATCTTGGAAACAACCTAAGTGTCCATCAACTGAGGAATGAATAAAAATGATGTGGTGTCTTTACACATTGGAATACTATTCAGCTATAAAGAAGGATGAACTGTAGGCTTTTATAGGCAAGTGTATACAATTAGAGACCATACTTATAAGTGAAATAAATCAGACTCGCATGTGTAAACAACATATTGTCTTCCTAGTGTAAGAAACTGAAAGAGTAAATAAGATCCAAGATCTACAATGGATATTATGGAAGTGAAAGAAAATGCTCAAAAGATAAGAAAAACTGAGGTGGAAGAAAGAAGAAAAGAAGGAAGGCAAAAGAAAAAAACTACAGCTAAGATAATTATACTACTGATGGAAGTGAAAGAAACTGCTCAAAAGATAAGAACAAAAGAACAACAGGGATGGACAAAAGAAGAAAAAAAGCAAAGAGATTCTGGGAAGATGGTGGAAAAATAAGCAGCAAAGTGAAAAGTCTCTCTGAGAAAAACAGCCCATATGCTGGAATATAGTGTTCTGAAGAAGACCAGAAGAAAAGAAACGGGTCCTCTCAAACCAAGAAGAAACTAAAGTGAAAAAAAATGAAAGAAAAGAAAAGAAAAGACTTAAACAGAAGGCAGTAGCCAGACAAACTCTCACCAGAGCTGATCCCACTCAGTGTGAAGCACCACTGGAATCTGGAGATGCAAGGTCACAGTGAAGCTGGGAGTTGGCAAGCCCAAAGGACTCGGCTGGAAGACACAGTTGTGGAGGGGAGCAGCAGACTGGGGAACTTCACTGTCCTTCAGTGACTGTGGGGGGGACTCAGTCCTCCTGCAAGAGTGTGTAATTGTCCCGGTACCATTTTGGAGTTGGGCAGGATAAACCCAGAACCAGAACTGCAGCTGGCTTCATTAAGTCACTCATAGTACAGAGCAGGTTCGTGAAAATTGTTTGGACTGAGTCCCACCTCTATGCATGATCCAATAGCCAGGGGTGAGGATTCCCTAAAGCTACCCCTAGCCAACCCTAACTGTGCAGCACACACTAACATAGTGAAGACTATCAGTGGTTAAGCAGCTCAGAATGGAGGGGTCAGCCTGCCTTATACATGGTTATACTCGAGTAATCTCCAGGAGATTGGGGAAAGCAGCAATCCCTAGGCAGCATGCTTCAGAATGATTATAACCAATACAGGAAGTGCCAGGGACCCCATTATCCACTTGTCTGGAAGAAACCAGGAACATGTCAAGAGGAAGAAACACAAGGCAGTCTCCAGCCTTAGACCCAAGCAGTACTAGCCCAGGACAGGTAAACACAGTAGAGATCAGAAGTTGCACACCTGCAGTTTCCAAAGCAACAGCATCTGACATAAAGAAACAAGTTGGTGAAACTACAAAAGAACTTAAAACAGAAATATTAATACAAGTAAAGGAAGACATAAGAAAAATAATAAAAGAAATGCTAAGTACCTCTCAAGAAGACATAGATGGAAGAATAGAGAAGCATAGAAAAAGGAGGGAAACCTTCAATGAAGAATATAAAAAAATTTAGAATACATGAAACAGATTCAAAGAGATTACCAGGAAATGAAAAACTCCATTGAAAGCTGGCAAAATTGCTTAAAAGAAACTAATGACAGGCTATCAAACCTTGAAGACAGGTTTGCAACTTTCAATCATAAAAGAAGGATCTCTTAAAAAAACAAGGAACCAGGAAATAACAATATAAAGGCTAAAAGATGACAAGAGGATCTATAACTTAAGAACAAAAATTATGGGTGAAGAAGAAGGGGTAAACACAAATGAAATACAAAGGCTATTTACAGAAAATAGTTAAAGTGAATTTCCCAAGCATAGGAATAGGAAATGATATCCAGATATATGAGGCATACAGAAATCCAGTCAGCTACAACCCAAATAGATCTACACCCAGACATATAATAATCAAGATCCCAGAAATTCAACACAAGAAAAGAATATTAAAAGCTGTCAGGGAAAAAAAAACCAGATCACCTATAAAGGAAAACCCATCATAATCACGACAGACTTCTTGACACAAACCATCAAATCAACAACAGCCTAGAGTGAAGTATTCCAATGCATGAAGGAAACTAACCTCCAACCCAGATTGATGTACCCTGCAAAACTATCCCTCAAAATTAATGGAGAAACAAGATGTTTCCATGACAAAGAGGAACTGCAGCAGTTCATGACCACCAATCCAGCTCTATAAAAATACTAAAGGGCATTCTAGAGAAAGAGAAAAAAGACCATGGTTTCAGGAACAGCAGCAGAGGGGGCTCATAGAATGGTGCAGACAGTGGAATGAAGGGGAAAGGTAGACAACCAATGGCAAAAAAATAGCGTGGCAGAGATGAGGCAGAGAAGGTTGGCCATAATCACTATTATAGATGGCCTCAATACACTAACAAAAAGAAACACAGGCAGAGTCGATCAGGATATAGGGCCCATCAAGATACTCTATGTAAGAAATATATTTAACCTGAAAGAGGGTTTATGGACTGAAAGTCAAAGATGAAAAATAATGCCTTATGTGACAGGGAACCAGAAAAAAGTGGGGGTAGCTTGCCCAGTAGCTGCAGACTGATTGGAAAGACATAACACTTTTATACAATGGAGAACTATTCAACTATAAGGAAGGAAAACTTTGAGGCTCTTGTAGGTAAATGGATAAAACTTGAGATCATGCTCAGGGGTAAAAATGTTCAGAATCACTTAGGTAAATAGCAGGTTGCCTCCCCAATCTAAAAAAAAGAGTTAGTGGGATACAAAATGTATAATGCATCTTGTGAATATTAAAGGGGAGAAATTGTCTAAAAAGGGAAGGCAGAGGACACTGTTAATCTTGTATCATGATTTGAAGCCCATATTGTTTGCATCACTCTAGTTCGGTTATATTCTGCTCCAGTTTGTCTACTTGTATTATATTTGATGGCATGCACAGCTACTCAAAAGATAGCAGGATATACTATGGTAACTGTTTTTGATTTCCTATTAACTTAATTTGAAGCCCTGTATTGCTTTCACTGTCTTGTATTGACTGATTTCACTTGAATCTATTTGATATATCAAGTCTGAGGGTTTAAGCAACTACTTTGAAGACAATAAGATTCACTATGGTACCCATTTTGGTTTGACATTATCTTCTGTTGAAGTCCTATAATGTCTCCAATGGTTTGTTTTTATTGATTTTGCACCATACTGCTATGTTCAATTTTATTATGCCTGATGATATGGGCAATTCTATTGAAGACAACAAGACATTATGGTAACCATTGTTGATCACCTTTTATTTTGGCTTTAAGTCATGTACTATGTCCATCCTTTTCTTTTGACTGACCCCATTTTGTTTTTTCGCATTTGGTTTTATTCTCTCCAAAATAAAAATAATCATATTTATAAATATTTATAAATCATTTATAAATCATTTATAAATAATTAAATAAAAATATTACTTTTTACACTAGAGACACAATGTGTCTCTAGTGTAAAAAGTAATAACTGTAGGAGTAATAAAACCCAAAATAAATAATTACTACTATAAAAAAGAAATCAAAAGAAAGTGCTCTAAAGGATATAACTGCATGTATGTGTAAGTGGGTAAGATAGATGACCATATTACTGTTTTTGTTAGATTGTTGAGCAGAATTGTTAACAGTCTCACTGTTTGAATATCTACTTTATATGCTTTAATTTTTGTAACTTGAACAACTACTTCCAAGATGACAGTATATAATATCAACTAGTGATTTCTTAGTGGGATTTTTTGTTCTTTTCTTTTTTTCCTTTGGAACTCTGTACTGTTGCTACCTTTTTTTCTGTTTTGTTTGGTTGTTTTTTTTTCTTTCTAAAAAAGACAAAATAAAAAAATAAAAAATGACTACAATTCGAAGAACAACAATAGAAGGAAACCACCATGCATGGCAAATATTTAAACAGAGATAAAAATAGAGAATCAAAAACAGAAAGATAACATGACAAATATAACTCAGTATATATTAGTTATATCCATCAATATAAATGGTCTCAACTAACCAAAAAAAAGAAACAGACTAGCAGAGTGGATTAAGAAAAAAATCCAACAATATGCTGTGTACAAGAAACACAGTTAACACAAAATGAAATTTATAGAATAAAAGTCAAAGGATAGAAAACAATATTTCATGTGACAGGAACCCAGAAAAAAGTGGGGGTACTTGAGCCACCGAACCCACGCTGAAGCGACTGGCTTGAGCGGGCAGAGCATGGAGCTGAACATCCCTGTGCGTGGCTCACCCAGAACCGGCCCTGCATGCGACCAACCCAGAGGCACCGTGAATTTGCGCTGCAGCCACACTGAGGTCAGAGGTCAGGGAGCTGAGTGGTTCTTGCAGACCAGTATCAACACGCAGTGAGTGATGGGAATGGGATGCTCCCACGGGAAAGGGGCAACTAACTAGATGACATATAGGAGTTGGGCAGGAAAGCTCTGGCTCTATAAGGAAGCAGCTTCAGTTGATTGCTCCCCTCACAGAGTGGATTGGTAGGATCTGCTTGGACTGGGCTGGGAACCAGTGGGTCATCACAAATCAATTGGTTCCCTGAGGGTGGCACACATTGATGCAGTGAAGGGCTTCGAAGGTTGACTGGCCCAGAGGGGAGGAGCCAGCGTATACTACCCTTGCTTGCATTTCACTCTCTGATAGCGGATGGCAGAGGGCAGAAATCCCCAGCCTGCGTGGTCCAGAAGAACCCTAACCAACAAGAAAAGGGGCTGGGAATTACACTATACACTTGTATGGAAGGAACCAAAAACATGATGAAAGGGAGAAATAAGAAAAAGCTCCCAGCCCCCAACCCTGAGAATATTGACCCAGGAGAGGTAAATATAAAAGATATTGAGGGTAGCAAACAAGCAACATCAAACACAGCATCAGTGGACATAAAGAGATATCTTGGGGACCTCATAAACAAGATCAAAACTGAAATATTAATTCAAGTTAAACAAGAGATAAGTAGATTAATAAAAGAAAGGCTGAGCATCTCTCAAGAAGACACAGACAGAAGAATGGAGGAACACAAAAGGAGAGAAACATTCCATGAAGAATATAAAAAAACCCTAGAATTCATGAAGCTGATTCAAAGAGATTACTAGTAAACTAAAGACTCCAAAGAAAGTTGGCAAAACTGCTTGAAAGAAACCAAAGATAGACTATCAAAAATTGAACACTGGCTTGCAATGTGTGATCATGAAAGGGAAGCTCTCTTAAAAATAACACAGGAGCAGGCAGTAACCATACAAAGACTTGAGGATGACAAAAGGATCTATAACTTAAGAATAAAGCATGTGGGTGGAAGAAAAAGATTGCAGACCAGTAGCAGAAGAGGGACCCTCTCTGAGAGAGACAGCTCCATTGCCAGAATAAAACACCCTGGAGAGACCCAGAGAGAGATGGACTCTCACAACCCAGGAAGAAACTAAAGTGCAAAAAACCACTCAAATGTGAGGTCCTGGGGCTACTATTAGTGAAGATAAGATCAGCGAGCATGGCACCCTCCTTGAGGTGACTGAATTCCTGCCTGACCTGAACAAGCAATCTGCACCAAATCAACTGGCTTGAGCCGCCGGAGCATGGAGCTGAACAGCCCTACGTGCAGCTCGCCTGGACGGGCCCTGCACGTGACCCACCGAGAGGCACCATGAATTCCCACTGCAGTCGTGCTGAAGTTGGAGGTCGGGGAGCCCAGCAGTTCTCAGGGACTGGCATCAACATCTGGTGAGTGATGGGAATAAGACACTCCCATGGGAAAGGGGAAACTGATTGGACAACATGTTGGATTTGAACAGGAGAGCCCTAACTCCATAAGGAAGGGGCTTCTGTTGGTTGCTCCCCTCGCTGAGCAGATTAGTGGGATCTGCTTGGATTAGGCCATGCCCCTGGTGGGGAGACAGTGAGTCGCTACAATAACACTTCCCTGAGATCAGTGCATACTGACACAGTGAAGGCCTGCAGGGATTGACTGGCCCAGAAGGGAGGAGCTAGCGCACACTGCCCGTGGATGAACTCTAATCTCTGATAACCTATTGAAGAGGGCTAAAGCTCCTAGCCTGCGCCTTCTAGAGGAGCCTTAACCAACAAGAAAAGGGTCTGGGAATTACACTGTACACTTTTATGGAAGGAACCAAAAACAAGACGAAAGGGAAAAATAAGAAAAAACTCCCAGCCCCCAACCCTGAGAACATTGATCCAGGAGAGGTAAATACAAAAGAGATTGAGGGCAGCAATAATGCAACATCAAACACAGCATTAGCGGACATAAACAGATATCTTCAGGACATTATAAGCAGGACCAA
>PVJX010034377.1:0-18980 GCA_004027295.1 Dolichotis patagonum
TACGCAATTCTGAAGTCATCGAGATCTATTGGGTATGAGATTCTATCTTAGTTACTTGCTTGTCAATGAGACATAATATCTGACATCCACAATTGAAAGGAGGAAAGTTTTATTTTGACTCACAGTTTATAAAGGTTTCAGTGCACAGTCTTTGGCTCCAAAGCAGGATGTGACAGCAGGGCATGGCAGAGGAGAAAGAACTCATGGTATGAGGTCAGGAAACAGAGAGAGATGGCTGGTGGGAGACGGATCTTTCCAGGCCACCCCATAGTGACCCGCCTCCTCCAACCACGCACCTCATTTAGCCACAAACTCATCAGTGGACTAGTCACATCCCCAGGACACAAGCACCTCCCCAAAGTCCTGCCTATGAGCCTATGAGGTTTGGAGGACATCTAGATAGAAACCATAACAGTTTTTTCATTACTTAAGGAATTATTAACATGATGGCACAGTTAATACATGTGATTATTTGGGAGTAAGACAGCAACCCATGTTATTGACTGAATAAGATAAATAAAGGTAAGTGTTAGGTTCACTAGTTTATTCCATTTGTACTCGGCATCCAGGGTCTGCCTGGGCACAGCACAAAGTAAATAATCACTTGCTGAGTGAATATATAATTCACTTAACTTGTCCTTTTCACTCTGGCATTACATATTCCTCGAATACATTTAAAAACCCAATTGAGAGGTAAATATCACACTTTACTGTGTTTGAATTATTTCACCATCAAGTAAAGTGAGGTAAGCATTTGTATCTTGTCATCAATTAACACTTCATTATGATATAATTCCCATAACAGATTTCACTCGTTTAATGTATATGATTCAGTAGATCTTAGCATACTTACGGAGTCATGCAACTGTCAGGACTAATTTGGAACAATTTAATCTTCCCAACATGAAGCTCCATATCCATTTCAGTTCTCCTCACTCTTATTAATTTATTTTTCCATAGATTTCCTCACCATATATATTTCACAGGACTAAAGACATTTCATTTAGCACAGTATTTTCAAAAACTATCCATGTACAACCTGTATCAATACTTCATTCTTTTTTATTGCAAGTAGCGTGCCATCACTTGGATATACCGCAATTTGTTTATCTATTCATCAGTTGAGGGGCATCTGAGTTGCTTCCACTTTTGGACCACTGTGACCAGTGTGAAACATCTCCATATTTTTTGTGGATGCGTGCTTTCATTTCTCCTTGTTACTGTATTAGTTTCCTGCTGCTACTGTCACAAGTCACCACAAAATTGGTCTTACAGCTTTGGAGTGCTGAAGTCCAAAATGAGCTTCGCTGGGCAACAATCAAGGTTCTGCCCAAACTGCAATCCGTTTGGAGTTCTAGGAAACCTTGTTCAGCTCACGGGGACACCATGGGCTTGGCTTCTGCCCACAGTGGCATGGCACACACCAGTTTCCTTCATTGTATCTTCGGTCTCAGAGCTCTGGTTTTTACCATGTTTCTAAACCTTGCTCTGGTCTGCTCTGACTCTGACCTTCCTACCTCTCTCACTGGGACCCTTGTGATTATGCTGGACTCGCACAGACAATCCAGGTTCATCTCTCTGAACTCAATCACAGGTGCAAAGTTCCTTTTGCCATGTAAGGTAACACGAATGGCAGAGGGTGACAGGTGGGCATCTTTGAGGGCCTCTCATTCTATTTCCTACCTGGGCTTAGAAGTAGAATTGAAGGATATGTTAACTCTATACCTAACATTTTAAGGAACTGCTGAGTTGTTTCTAAAAGTGGCTGCACCATTGTACATTCCCACCAGCAGAGTGAGAGTTCTCATTCCTCCACATTCTTGCCAACCTTGTCATTGTATCTTTTCAGCACAGTCATTGTAGGGGGTGGGCAGTGGTAACTTGCATTTCCATTTATAAACAGTCATGTTAAGAATCTCTTCATGTGTTTAGTAGCCACCTGAAAGATATTTTTGAAAACTATCTAATCAAATTTTTGGCCAATCTAACTTTTTTGTTGAGTCAGAAGACTATATATGTTGAATAAAGTCCCTTATTGTATGCACAAAGTTTGATTTCCAAGTATTTTCTCCCATTTTAAGTGTTCTCTTCACTTTCTTGAAGTATCACTTGCAGCAAAATGGGTTTAATTTTAATAAGGTTTGATTTATTTTTTTGTTGTTGATCTTATTTTTGGTGCTATATCTAAGAAACCATTGTTTAACTTCAGCTCATAAAGATTTAATGCTATGCTGTCTTCTAAGAGTTTTAAACTCTTAGTTCTTACATGTAGGTCTGAGTCATCTTTAGTGTGTGTGTGCATGCGTGCGTGCACAAGTGTGCTTGTTCATTCTTTGGCCTATGGATATCTAGTTATCCAGCACCATTTGTTAAAAAGACTACTCTTTTCCCATTAAATTGTCTTGACATTCTTGCCAAAAATCAATTGACCATAAAGGCAAGAATTTATTTTTGCCCTCTCCATTCTGTCTTACTCATTTCTATGTGCATTCTCATGCCAGTTCCACTCCATCTTGATTATTGTAACATTATAATGAGTTGTGAAATGGGGAAATGTGCATCTTTCAAATTTTTCAAATTATTTTGGCTGTTCTACATTTCTTGTACTTCCATAAATTTTAGAGACCAGCTTGTCACTTTCTGCTAAAATTCAGTTAGGGTTTTGATAAATGTTGTGATGAATCTGTGCATTAATTTTTCAATATTGATGCTTTAACAGTAGTTCTGTCCTCTGACCCATGAAGTTGGGATTTATTTCCCTTTATATAGATCTTCATTAATTTCCTTCAACATGTTTTGTAGTTTTCAATGTATAAAATAAGTTTTGCAGTTATTTCATTAAATTAAGTGTTTATTCTTTTCATGCTATTGAAATAGAATCATTTTCTTTTTTAAGCTTATTGAAACATTTTAAATATATACATATGCATATATATAATTTTCATGATATGGAATTTATACCTATATATGACTTATCTCAATTCTGTTTTTTCCCATTCCCTTACCCTCCCTTCAATCTGTATTCCCATCCTTATTTATGAAAGCTTTGCTTCTATTTTTATCCTTCTTTTCTCATTTTTTTCTTTTTCCTTCCTTCCTTCTTCCTCTCCCCTGCCTTGTTCCCCTTTCCAATAAAGCATTTGCTTCATATTTCATAATATCCAGTACATATTCTGGTCCTTATTTACACTTTCACTTCTCACATTAGAGAAACAATGCAATATACATACATGTGTGTTTATTTCACTTAAGAGTATGATCTCTAAGTCTGTACACTTATCTGGAAATGTCTCAAGTTTATCCATCTTTATAGCTGAGAGACACTCCAATGCATAAAAAAACTCTATCTATTCTTTGTTGATGTCCATTTGGGCTGTTTCCAAGATTTAGTTACTATAAACTGTGCTGCTACAAACATGGGTGTTCATCTATTATGATTTGTGTCTAGATGGCCACCCAAATCCTAATATAGTCATGGGTGTGGGTTTCTAGAGTCTGTGATTGATTCATGGTCCAATGCTGGGATTATAGGTATGAGTGCTACAGCTGCCCTGGGGCATGTAGCCTGCATACAGTATAAGGGAAGAAAGGAGGCTTGCGGGGTCTCCTCCTCCCCTTTTTGCTTTTTCTGTCTTTCATTGTCATGACTGTTGCTTCTCTGCCATCCCACCCTGCTTTGGAACCAGCTGATTATGAACTGAAACTTCCACAAACTGTGAGCTAAATAAACCTTTTCTTCCTTAATTTTGGGCATTAAATATTTTGTTCCAGAAATAAGAGAAAAGTAACTAAGATAGCGTATATCATTATGGTATGATGCATATTGTTATCTTAGAAGTAGTTGTTCAGGTTACAAGATTTTGGCATGAAAAAATGATCAAACCATCAAACAATGAAAAAATAAACTGTTCTTTTTGATGAACTAACACAGATTAGCAGTAGAGTTATCCATCTTGTATATACATACACATATGTATATATGTATACCTATATACATATTATCTTCTCCCTTCTTCTTTTTCTCCTTTCACCTCTCCCAGTTGTTCTTTCCTTTTGAGCACTTTTTTTTATTTTAAAGAGGATGAAACAGAATAAAACCAATCAAAGCAAACCAGTGTAAAAGATACAGGACTTCAAAACATTATGAAATCAACAATATTTACCATAATGCCTTTTGATGTCTTCAAAACAGCTTCAGATAACTTCGGACATAATAAAAATCAAACAGAACATAGCAGAGTAGAAACAATAAAAACAAAACAATGAATGCAGTAAAGGACTTCAAAACAAACCTATAGTAAATCCAAAATTGCTACCATAATATGTCTTGTTTGAAATAGCTGCTCCTGCCATCGAATTTGACATAATCAAACAAAACAAAAGAGAATAAAACTTAACCCAACAAAACAATGGAAATGATATAGGACTTCAAAACAAGACCACAGGGAATCAACAATGGCTACAACCCTCCGAAGGAGACCGACCCCAGATGCCACACTGTGTACCACTATTCTCTGAACCCATGATCAGACCACTGGCCCTGGACCTGCAATGTTAATGAAACACCACAGCACCACAGACATCCAATTGCATTTCACCTCAATAGCTATCATCACAGCCTGCGTTTCTCAGGATAAGCCTGTCGTTTATGGCAGGGTGTTTGTGTGTATGTTGGTCCTTCTTGTTTGCCAGCCCGTGCCAGAAAGAGCTGAGGTCTGTCTGATCTACTCTGGCAGCAGCCCGCTCTTGGCATTGGTTCCCAGACTGGGCTTGCTTGCTGGTGTGGCTTTGTTCTCTACCCCTAGTCCACGAATGGCCTTTTGAGCACTTCTCTCCCACTTTCATTATCACCATATCTGTGTACATTTTGGATCTTATTAGTCTTTCAGATTTTTTTTACACTAGGGAGACTATATGATATTTACAAATGTGCGTTTGATTTATTTCACTTATGAGTATGGTCACAAGTTGCCTCCATTTATCTACAAAGCGTCAAGATTATCCTTCCTTATAGACAAGTATGTTTTCTCTAATTCTGTGAGGTATGCTGTTAGTATTTTGATTGAGATTGCATTAAATGTGTGTAACAATTTTCAGAGTAGGGTGAATTTAACTATATTGGTTTTTCCTACCTGGGCAAGGAATATCTTTCCATTTTCTGATGTCCTCTTTGATCTCCTTTTTCAGAGAACCATAGTTGTGAATGTAAAGATCTTTTGCTTCCTTTATTAGATGAATTTGTAAGTATTTCCTGTTTTTGATGCTGCTATGAAAGTTGTGGCTTCCCTAATTTCTTTCTCAGTGAGTTTACTGTTTGGGTATGGGAATGCTACTGATTTTTGAGTGTTGACTTTGCATCCAACTATGCTACTGAATTTGGTTATTAAATCTAGGACACTTTGTAGAGTTTTGGAGTCTTCTGTGCACATTATCACATCATCTGCAAATAATTATAATTTAACTCTTTAATTCCTATCTTGTCAATTCCATTTTTCTGTAGAGTTTATCATGAATAGCTGTGGAACTTTGTTAAATGCTTTTTATGCATCTATTAAAATTATCATGTCATTTTTGTCTTTGATCTGATATGTTATATTTATTGTATTGATGTTGAACCATCTCTGTATCCCCTGGACGAATCCTACTTGGTCATGGCATACAATCTTCTTGACGATTTGATGCATTCTGTTTGGCAGTATCTTACTGAGGATTTTTGAGTCAAAAAATCGTTAGGGAGATCAACCTGTAGTTCTCTTTTCTGATTTTGGTAACAAGGTAATACTTGCCTCCAGGAATGAGTTTGAGAGTACTGCTTCCCATTCAATTTCATTAAAGGGTTTGAGAGGTAATGGCTTTATACTTTCCCTAAATTTGTTTTAGAATTTAACAGTGAATCTATCAGAACCTACACTTTTCTTCCTTGGGAAGTTTTAAATTACACCTTCAATTTCATCAACTGATATAGGTTTATTTAGAATTTTTATATCTTTTTTAATCAACTTTGATAATTCATATGTATCTAGTAATCTGTCCATTACTTCTACATTTTCCATTTTATTAGTACATAGGTTTTTGAAGTAGGTATTGATGATCTTCTAGATTTCTGTAGGATCCATTGTAATTTTACTCTTTACATTCCTAATTGCATGAATTTGAGTCTTTCCTCTTTCCTCTTTTTTTGGGGGGGTGAGATTGGCTAAGGATTTGTCAGTTTACAAAGAATATACTTTTTTACTCATTAATTTTTTATACTGTTTTCTTAGTCTCTATTACATTAATTTCTGCTCTGATCTTTATAATTACCTTCCTCATACAAGCTTGATTCATTATTCTTTTTCCAAAAGTTGGAAGTTCAACATTAGGTTTTTTGAGTTCAGTTTATTTTCCTGATGTGAAAATTCACTGCTATAAATTTCTCTCTTAGTATTTGCTTTCATTGTGTCCCTTTTGTTATAGTATGTTGCACTGACATTATCATTTAATTGTTGTTACTGTTTAATTTCTCCTTTAATTTTATTTGACTCATTGGTTTTTATTTAATTTCTAAGCTATAGTATGCACAAAGCCTTAGGTTTTATCTCCAGCATCACAGAAAAGGAAGGAAGTGAAAGAAAGCGAGAAGAAATGGAAGAAAAAAGAGAAGTAGAAATTATGAACCTAAATATGCAAATTTGCTCCAGTCTTGGTTAGAATTAAAATAGATTATAAATCAATGACATGAATAAGCCTTGAGAAGAATCAGAACTGACTATCACTTATTTAAAATTTGTAACTATGTTGCTCATAAAATAAGAATGTACAGATATACCTTGGTACTTGACTGATGTTAAGCATGTTGATTTGGTACTTGACACATTTTGGCATGAAAAGTTTGTCCAGGTATCTGTTGTTTGTGTGGTACTCAAAGCTCAAGCTAGAACTTGTCCTTTTTAACTGCCTCATGACTTGCCATTCTTTCCAGCCAAAGCAATTTATTTGGAACTGGTGTTTTGGGTACTGGTCACACCCATTGGAACCAATTAACAATGAGTACATGGTACCACTATAGTTGGCCTTTCTGTTCCTAGGTTGAGCATCTCTGAAGATTCAACCAATGGTGGATTTAAAATATCTAGAAAAAGTCTCTACTGAGTATGAAATCCTTTTTGCTATGCTATTATTACCTAAACACTGCACTACAGTGCAAAAACTGTGTATATTATGTTTACACTTACATGTTAGACATCTCAAGTAATGAGAAGATGTGTATATACTTTACTGTGAAAATGCTATACTATTTTATGTAAGACCTTTGGGAATGCAGAGATTTTTGGTATCTGAGAGGGATCCTGGAGCCAATCCCCCACAACAGCAAGAGAGGACTCTTTGTACAAGCCAGAGCTTAGATAAGAGCACAGCAAACAAAGAACAGTCTTAGGAAATAAAAAAATAAAAAGAATAAAAAGTAGTATTGTTTTTCCCAATCCTGACTATTACTCCTGCTGGGATAACTTTTCGGTTCTTGTAGCATGTGCTTTGAGTTTATACTGGTATCACCTTTTTGTTTTTAAATGATGCTGATTCACCATGAAAAAAGATCACCTAGTAATTTAACATTTTCTCACTTGTGCCCTTTCTCCTAATACCGGTATTTATGCAGAGACTTTGGGATGAGCCCATCTCCAGGAGTAAGGAGAACAAGTTCAGTTGCCATTCTGAGACGTTTGAGACGTCCACGTTAAGGTGTGGGAGTCGTGTGATGGTGGGCTCTGCTCACACATGCCCCTTTTGAGGACTGAGTCAAATAGTCTCAAAGGTGACTCTGTGACTTCTCCTGGGCAAGGAGCAGTTTATTGATGGCTCAGCTATAGCCACATGTCTCTCCTGCAGAGAGCTGAGTCAGAGTAAACTTGAGGCAAGGATTCTGAGAGCTTCCAAAGAAGAATTTGCAGGTTGTTCCTTCCAATCTGGCGCAAACTCAGAACTTTGTACAGAAATTTAAGGCTTTCTTTTTTCAGTTGTGCCTGTTTTTTCTTTCTTTCTTTTTTAAATTGACTTCCAAAGTTTCCGCTGAATTCCAATCAATATCCTTGAGGTGGGCCAAGCCGTCCTGGCAAAGAGAAGCAATGGGATTGTGTTCCTTACGAGTGTACCAGAGGCAAGGCTCCCAAAGGGAAGGGCAGGAAACACAGAGGCCCTGGAGACCTGGGGGCAGCAAAGATAGACGGCTGCCAAGTCAGCTGGCTGCTCTGGGTGCTCACTGAGAATACTGGTGGCTGCCTTTAGTTCATGTCCTTACTTTGCCACTGTGTGACCTGAACAAGCCATTTGGATATATTGACACTGCCTTATCCAGGCCCCCGCCCCGCCCCGAGAGATACTATAGCAAAGGCTGGGGTACCTTTTCTGCAAAAATACACTCTTAGAGAACTAAGTATGACATAATAAATTTAAACTAATAATTTCACTGATGTAATACCTTTGAGATTTATTCTTCTCCCTGATTTCTCTTTAGCTGGCAGTGATAGTGATGTAGCAGTGTCAAGATTCTCTGTCCTCAGCCTCTCTGGAAAAGTGTTAATGACTTTTAGTAAAAAGCATGAAAAACCTTCTCTTTGGAAATGTATGCATAATATTTTTTATTTATTTTTTATGGAAAAAAGTAAAACAAAATTTCCTAACAAAATAATAGAATAATAATATTTAATACATTGCATATAGTTATCTTTAAAATACTCAGAATATAAGATACAGGCATAAAAAGCTCTCCAAACAATATTAACACAAATCTTTCTTTTCAATAAGTGAAAAGGGAAATATATGTATAATCTTAAATATGGAAACATCTGTGAACTAGTAGGAGCTTAGAATGAGAAGGACCATGAGTACTAAAATATACTGCTCCATTATAACAAATATTTCATGTGCTTGTATTTTTCTGGTTGATAATAATCTTTTCATTAATGACAAGTTGTCAGATATAACAGTTACAGCTAAATTGAGTGGGAACATAAAGCTTCTTTGGGATCCTCAGAAGATCCTGGGTTAGAAATGTAACTATATATGTATATGTGCACATACACATACAAAGTAGAACTATTGGTAAATAGAATTCAAGTTTTAAAATTTCTGTTTTTTAGAAGACCTTTAATATTTTTTTTAAAAGAGAAAAAAGTGAAATCATAAATTGGGAAAAAATAGTCACCGAATATGTATGTGCATGTGTGTGTGTGTTAGGTTTCTGTCACTGTGATAAAATACCTGAGATGAACAACCTATAAATATGAAAGGTTTATGTTAGTTCATGGTTTTGAATGATTTCAGTCCATAGTCATTTAGTACTGTTGCTTTTTGGGTGAGGGAAGAACATCATGGAGAGAAGCACCTAATGCAGCACAAAGCTGGTTACCTGATACCTCCTAGCAGGTAGGAAGCAGGGGGGAGGGGAGAGAAAGCTGGGCTCTTTGTGGAAGTGACTCCCAGAAGGCTTAACTTTCTCTCAATAGACCTCACCCCATCAAGGTTCTACAATCTCTAGTGCTCCAGAGATTCACGACAAAGCCTTTAACACAAGGACCTTTGGAAACTATCTGACAAAGGACCCCTAGCTACAGTATATGCATTTTTGTCTATGTTATATATGGTCCATCTACAAAATACATGTATTTTTAAATTAAACAATCCAGTAAAAGTGAGCAAAGCCTTGAACAGACACTTTAAAAATTATATGAAAGACCAATAAACTCGTTAAAAATCACCAGCATTGTGAATCATCAGAAATACAAATGAAAGTGACAACATGCTAGCATTCAACAGTGATCTAATGGATCAGGACTCTAAATGTTAGGTTAGTAGTGAAATGGAAATTTATATAATCACTTTAGAAAACAACGTGAAAGTTTCTTGTATATTTTTTTAAGGAAACAAAGACTATCTTTCCACTTGGAGATTATACTTTGAAGCTTTTTCCCCAAGAGAAATATAAGCATATCTACAAAGGTTTGTACAAGAATGTTCACACGGCTTTGTATGTATTAGCTATAATTTGTCAAATCAAACTATTCATTGATAAGAGATCAGGTAAACAAATTGTAGTATATTGATATAATGGAACACTACTCCTAAGTAAAAGGGGAATGGATTCCTAACACCTGATAATACTCATAAGTCTTCAGAATATGTATATGTTGAGGGAAAAATAATCCAAAAGTGCATGCATATTATGCAAAATTCCTTTTGTAAGAAGGTTAAGAACAGGTAAAATTAATTTCATATAAAAGAGATCTGAAAAGCATGGCTTAAAATGCGGAGTTGAGAAGCAAGAGACTAAGAGTGGATGAAAGAGACCTTTTGGCATAAATAGAAAATTTCTCTAGTCCAATGGTGGTGCAGGTGGCCCAGGAGTATGTATCAGTTAAACTGTCTGAACTGCACATTGAATGGCTGTACTTTTCACTGTAAGATTACTTATTATGTAAAATATATTAAAATGTGAAACATGAATCTCTAAAGACAGCAGAGTGCGGTTCATCAGGGATCATCCTTGAGAACACCTCCTGCTGGCCTCTCCAGCAAAGCTGTCGCAGAGTGGCTGATTCCTACAAGGCAGTACAAGGGCCACACACAAGGTCCTCCAAAGTCTCGCTCTGAACATCATGCAGGGTCACTGTTCCCGTCTCTGCAGGTCAAAACTGCCACATGTTCCAATGAAAAGGAAGTCAACTCCATTTTCTGGTATCAGGAAGGCTGAAGAATTTTTTGCCTTCTTTCATCTATTGCAAATATAGTGAATAAAAAGAAATACAAGAATTAAAGGGAGGACTAACTCATTAGTGTAAGAGTACTATCCTAAAGCTATAATGCAGCAGCATTTGGTTACACTTTTGCTTGCTTTTAAAAAACTTTCTTGGCATTGAGTATTCTAATCCATGAAAATATAATGAGAATATTGCTGTCCAAAAGGACATGTGTGCTTTGCTTAAATTCAAAAAGGGAAGTTTATTCTTGGACTCACTTGGGTTCTGTGATTGTTTTGGTTTTCTTTCAGAACTCAGATGCAGAGTTAGGTCTCTTATGTTATTTGTTCAGTTTCACTTGAACATACATTTTCCTCCATGGACCTCCCCTCACTTCATAGGCAATAATTTAAAGTGTATCTTTTAGTTTTTAAATTCAAAATGGCCTGGTTATTACATGTGAGGTGTGTGTGTGTGTGTGCATGCATGGGTATGTGCGTGTGTGCATGTGTGTGTGCATGTGCGTGCGTGTGCGTGTGTGCGCGTGTGTGCGCGTGTGTGCATGTGCGTGTGCATGTGTGTGCGTGTGCATGTGTGCGCGTGTGTGTTTGCGTGTGCATGTGCGTGTGTGCGTGTGTGTGTGTGTGCGTGCGTGCGTGTGTGTGTGTGTGTGTGTGTTTTACTGGGAATTGGACCCAGGGCCTTCACACTGAGCTACAACATCCTAACCCTTTTTGAGACAGGGTCTTGCAAAATTTTTAAATTGTCCAGACTGGGCTCAAACTTGCCATCCTCTTCCCTCAGCTGTCTTCCAAGTTCTGGGTTCTAGCGTGCATCACCACGCCCAGCCTCTCTGAACTGTTTTAGGAGTACAGTTCAGTGGCACTAAATACATCCATCATGCCAGCTATTGTCACCGCCATCAATCCGCACATCTCTTCATCTTACACAATTCTCTCCATGCCTTACATAATACATTCCTTTTCCTTTTTCTTCCAACCCCTAGCAGGAACTATTATACTTTGTACTTCTCTGAATTTGACTACTCTGCTTACTTTATATACATGGGAACATACAGTATTTGTCCTGTTGTGAATGACTTAACTTAGCATCATATCATCAGAATTCAACCAACTTAACAGGTGTCAGAGTTTCCTTTTGTGTATGATATGTGTGGAAAGGTGGGGAATGCTAGGGATCAAACCCATGAACTCTGTCCCTGAGCTGTGTCCACAGCCCCCTTTAGTTTTTATTCTGAAACAGGAGCTAAGTTGCAGAGATTGGGCTCAAACTTGTGATCCTCCTACCTTGTTCTCAGAAAGTGCTGGCATTACAGGCACCCTTCTTTTATAAGGTTGAATAATATTCCACTGTGTACCGACATCACACTTTGCGTACCCATTCATCTACCAAAACACTGGCTACTAAGAATAAAGCTGCTACAAAAAATGGGTGCAGAAATATACCTTTTAAGTCTCTTCTTTCAGTTCTCTGGATTATATACTCAGAAGTGGAATAGTGGAATTGCTTTACAATATGAAAATTCTGTTTTAATTTTTGAGAAATTCTTATTATTTTCCGTAGTGACAGCACTTCACATAGCCCCTAACAGGGCACACACATTCCAGTTTTTCCACATTCCCACCAACACTATTTTCAGGATCTTTTTCTTTTTCTTTGTTTTTTTTGACAGTCACCCTCCTTGTGGGAGACATAACATTTTTCCAGAACAGTACATGTTTCTTCTCACTACCACATTCTATGCCTCAAACGTGCAGTTTCTCTGATTTCTAATTATTCTGACAGCTCTTCCTATGCTGATTCTGTGAATCTTCTCTATTAGAAATTTCCTTTTCACATCATTTGCCTGTTTTCGCTTTTAAATTGCTATAAGTTTTCTTTTGACTGTAAGGAGTACCTCTGATAATAGGTTTTGACATTAATAATTTTTTAAAAAACGAAATATTATTCTCCTACTGTATGTGTTTATTAAGCTTATCCAAGTTTTTTTTTTAGTAAACTGAAGTTCTTAATTTTGATATAACTGAACAGTTGCCCGCTTACATATCATATTATTTTAATTAGTCTTCCCCGCCCTGAGTTCACATACATATTTCTTTTACATTTAATTGCCACATTTCCCCTGTATTTTATGAACTCTCTATTTTTGCCTTTTGTGTCAAAATTTTCAGTCCATCTTTCATTCATCTTTGTATTTAGTGTTCTAGGAAAAGAACACTAAATTTTTATTTCCTAGACGTATCATGAGAAATATTTTTCTGTATATTTTCTCCATAACTTATTTTGATACACTGTCTACCAATCAAGCTATCCTTTGTTTATTTGCAGTGCTCTCTTTATCACACATTTAGTTCCCATATACATGTCTATTTTATACTTTTTATTCTATCTCATTGCTTAATTTACATGATTTCTTTATTACCAATGATAAAGTTTTAAGAAAAAAATTGTAGTAACATTTACATTTTAAATTATATGAAGTTGTCAGTATTCAATATTTTAAACCCAAAAATATTAAGTTGATACTGTTGCAATAACAAGATATCTTAGTATTTCTTGAAGCAAGTTCTCTGTGTCTCCTGACTTTCTTCTTTTTTTAAAGATTGATTGCTCTCCTGATACACATTCATTCTGTAGATACATTTTAGATTGTGTTTAATGAATTTCTTTGTAAAAATTTGACTCTTTTATTTACTGAGTTTCATTAAGTTTTTGATCAATGTAGGAAAACAGGAAATTTATAACCCCAAGGCATCTTACCTAGGATCCTGAGATGTCTTTATTTATTCAAATAATTATTTTTTCATGTTCTTTATTACTATTTTAAATTGTCTCCCCAGAAATTGTGTGCACTCCTAAATTAGTTAATGCCTCGATCCTTCCTAATATTTGTTGTTATTTTAAATAATTTTATTTTAAATTTGATTTGTAGTCAATTCCTACTGCAGTGGAGAGATACTATTGATTTTGTTTTTGGCGGATCATCTATGCAAGTGTCTCCCTGGGACTCCTTTATTACTTCAAATAGTTTTCTAATACATTTGTTAATTCCATTGGTTTTTTTCCAGATAGATGATAATACTACCTGTAAATAATGACAGTTTTATTTCTTTGTTTCCAACACGTAGAACTAGTTCCTTTTCTTTTCCAATGCATTAACCAGTACTATGCTGAGAAACTGCAGCTGCTAACAGGACATCTTTATTTGTTCTTAGTCTTCAGGGGAAATTTTAGTTTTTCTGTATTTTGACTATTTAATATTGTGAATTCTTTCTGTACATTTTTAATTTATCTATCTGTTCACCCATTGCCTATCAATCTATCTAACCACACATTCTGGAGATCAAATCTACATCCTTCCTGTTTACCCCTCGGCCACCCTATCACCCCTCTCTTTCATTCTACCCCTTAAAATGACTTTAGCACTTTCAACTAGCTGCCCAACCCTGTTGTTCTATCTTTAGGTTTAAAAAAAGTCACACAAGGTTCATGTCTTGGGTGGAAATTGTAGTAGGCTGCTGAATCTTTTATCTGTCCCTGAACCTTATCCTAATCAAAGTGGTATCTCTATTTTTGGTATTCGTATATAAAATAGTTTAAAGTTCGTACCTCTAACCTTTGACACCTTCTGGAAGACTGAAAGGGCTCACTGAAGCCTCCCTTTATTTACAGAGAGGACAAACATCCCGTTTCTTTCTAATCATTCAAGGGAGGCATCTTACTTTTCCCAGGATTCACATCGTTAGTTCTTGCACCCGCACAATGTCTAATACATATATTGAAGTAATCAGTGACCTTCCCAGCTCTTTGCCATGGTAACCTCAACACCTACCTTTTTTTCTTTTTTATGGAAACAATCCAGTTGCTGATAATGATGATATTATTATTTGCTGCATTTTGTTCCATTTATATGTATTTTAAATGTTTCCAGGCAAATGTGTTTACTCCTTTGAAAAGCAGGTTGACTTGAAATTTGAAAGACAAAGTGAAAGCTAACTTCTAGCACAATCATTACTGCTCACAGTTAGACACATTTTCCCTGCTATTGTTTAGGAAAGGGGAAAAAAGGGCATTCTGAAAAGTTGGCTTTCATAGTCAAAGTGTAAGATTTGACTTTGCTTCCTAGATTTTCTAATGTTTTTGTGCAAAAGGTCATTATTATAAAACCTCAAAAGCTTGTGGAGAAGCTGACGACACAACTCAATGCCAGACGAGCTAAGTTTTGGGTTGTTATATAATCAAAACTTCTCATTAATCCATTTATTTGGGCAAAGAGAAATAGAAAGGGATAGGAAGGAAAAAAAGGTAGTTAGGTAATTGTCATTTATCCCTGTTATACTTAAATAATTCTGTAAGACAAACATTACTCCTTTTTCTAGGAGGAAAGTGTAGATTATCAAGGTCATAGAGCAATAAAAGTCACAGAGTGTTTATGTGATAGAGCCGGATTTGAGGTCTAAGCTATTTCGATTCCAAAGTCCTTGAATTTTTCGCTTCAGGATAAACTCACAGGCATTGCTTTGCTGAAATTAGCAGGGCAGATCTCTTAGGAAGAGGTACTTACTGCTGAATTGGTAGATCATAAAGCCCAGCCTGGGAGGCGCTTCCTGGCTGTCAGCTAACTCTCCATGTGCAAGATGAGAGAACTCTGCTGGTTATACAAACAGACAAAAACAGCAAAGACAGATCTTGAAAATTATTTCCAATGTTTCCTTTTCCCTTCCTTCCTTTTCCCTTTAACAGTAATTCTACTAGTTTCTCTTAGTTTATTGAAAAGAAAGTTTTGGAGATATCCCTTGGAGAATTTTCAATGTCCATATCTTGTATCTGTGTA
Organism: Dolichotis patagonum; assembly: GCA_004027295.1. Lineage (NCBI taxonomy): Eukaryota > Metazoa > Chordata > Mammalia > Rodentia > Caviidae > Dolichotis > Dolichotis patagonum. The sequence continues at coordinate 15,571 of PVJX010034377.1, forward strand.
CTCTGAAGATAACAGTATGCAATGTATTAACTCTTATTATTCTCCTATTATATTGTTTTGTAATTGTATTTCATTTTTTCCCATAAAATAAAATAATTATTATGGAAAGAAACATTTTGTTCATAAGAAATAACTAGCCTATATATTAGATATCTCTGCAGATTTTATATACATGGATGAGGTCTCTTTAAAGTTTGAACTTATTATGTGTGTCTCTTGTGACACCATATTATGTTGTCGTGGTAATTGTTCCAGTGGACACTTCTGTTGGAGGATAAAACCTTGTTTATTCAATATTAGACCCAGACGTGGTCTTAGAATTTGTTCTGGAACTGTGCCTTTTCTTCTCTCCTTTTGGAGCGAGTTGGCCTGTCTACCCTCTTTGGCCACATTTCCCTTCAACAATCAATATGGGCATGCTATTTTTATGACCTTATGAAAATAACCTTCAAGTTCTTTACCTAAAAAAAAAAAACAATTAGTTGCTTATGTAAATATTCTGTGTCTCACTTATGAGGCTTCAGGACTGCTCTGAGTTTGTTCAATTTTCTTTTTTAGTCATTTAACATGTTAAGATATTAATAAAAGTTGACGTGTTAAAAAATTATTTGCAATTATATAAGCAACTTAAAAAGTGTTAGAGCTGAGTAAGCCTTTATCTATTAAATAAATTAGGGAAATAATTAATAACTTTTAAAAACAGAAAGTGCAAGGTCCAGAAGGGTTCATTGGTAAATTCTACCAGACACTGAAGGAAGAAATTATACCAATTCTGTACAAAATTCTCTGACAGATAAAAGCAGGAAGAAAACTTCCCTAATTCATTATCCTAATACCAAATCAGACAGAGTCATTAGAGGATAATAACACAACATAGCAGGCACTATCATAAATGTAGATGCAACTATCCACAAGACAATACCAAATCCAATAAAACAATGTATGAAAAGAATTATACACCTCAAAAAATGGAATTTATGTCATGTACTGAAAGCTGACACAATTGTTCAAAAATCAGTTATTAGAAAGGTGGGCCTATAGCTCCCTGGTGATATTTACCTAGCATGTGCCAGGTCCTTGGTTCAGTTTCCAATTCTGCAAAGATTGTCATAATCCATCACATCAACAGGCTAAAGAAGAAAAATCACATGATATTAGGATATGAATGATACGTAAAATTATTTGAGAACCACTACTCATTCAGGTTTTCGAAAACCCAGTAAATTATGTAGAAAGATACGTCTTCAACTCGATAACAATGTTAGGAAATAATAAAAGCTAGCATCTTAGTTAGTGCTGACAAACTCAGAATTTTCCTACTAAGAGCGAGAATACGGCAAGGATGCCTCTCACTTCCACTTTCAGCATCATACAGAAATCTCAGATAATTCAGTAAGTCAAGAAAAAGCACGAAATGCACAATGTTTGGTAAGAAATCAAACTGCCCGTGTCTGCTGAAGTCATAATTGTCTATATAGAAAACATGGAAGCACCAACAAGGAAATGACAAATGCTAGAGGTAATAAGTGATCATAACAAAAGTCTCAGGCTATAAATTAAATATGCAGAAGTCAGTTGTTTTCCTGGGTACCAGCAACTGACAGGTGGAGTTTAACATTAAAGCATTACCACTTACATTAGTACCACCTACTTGATAAACTGCTAAAGTACAAATCTGGGAAAACATGTACAAGATATATATGAAAAAAGCTACAAAGCTCTGATGAGAGAAATCAAATAACTAAATAAGGGAAAACATATTTCGTACTCATGGATAGGAAAACCTAATTTTTTTGAGGTACTTGGGATCAAAGTCATGACCCTGTATTTGCCAGGCAAGTGCTATGCCACTAAGCTATATCCCCAGCCCCAGGAAAACCTAATATTGTGAAAAGATGCATGCTCTCTCTATATAGTGAATGTTTAATTTTAAATATTTTATTACAGTGAAAGACACATTGCCATTTATTAAACTCAAAATACCCTCATTTTAAACATGCTTATTTCATTGTTCTTGGGCCAGGGATGTAGTTCAGTGGCACAAGCACCTGCCTGGCAAGCACGAGGTCATGAGTTTGATCCCCGTTACCAAAAAAAAGAATTTCAGTGTTCTTGACACCTTCTGAAGCTGTTCTGGTCATCCTCTCTCATGAGTGTCTTTGGTTGCACTGTGTAGCTTCCTCCATGTCCTGAATCCATTAAAAATGTTTATTTTTTGGCCTTAAGGAAGAACCAGAAGTCCTACAGTGGCATATTCAGTGAATTAGGTAGATGCTAACACACTATAATATTTTTATGACCCCATGAATCCATACTGGTATAAGTAAGTGATTGAAAAGTGAAATAAGTGGGGGAAAATAGAACATCTGCTTCCAGAATGGTTTCAAGTAATTTAAGTAAGTACTCTATCCTCAAGGAGCTAGGGTACCACCCTTGAAATGTGGTTCGTATTTAGTGACTTCCTTCCAAAGTGCACAGTCTGAAAAAAGAGAACAGAGTGACTTCACAGGAGACCCCTGATCCTATCAGTCTTCTTCTGTCACGTTGGTGATACCACGTGTCCCGGGCATAGTGCGAGCAGATGGTAATGTAGCCTCTGTGATCTTCCTTTTCAAAATCCAGCGCCCCAGTCCTATCACAAGATAAATGTAAGGCAAATGCCAGTTAGGGCACGTGGTACAGAATACTTAATAGGCGCTCCTTAAAACTGTCAAAGTTATCGAATACAAGGAGACATAACCATTAAACATCACGATACATCTTAGATGGGATCCTGGACCAGAAAAAGGGCATTAGGTAAAAACTAAGTATAAATTTCATCCAATAATACTACTAAAATAATAATAACAACAATAGTAATGATAATAGAGTCTCTCCTCTATAGGGAGTATCTGGGAATTCTGAGTACTGTCTTCTTAATTTTTCTGTACATCAAATATTCTAAAATAAAAGTCATTAATTCTTTTTTGACAAAGCCTTTGCGAGGCTTCTCAGAGCCTCCGAGTGAAGCGTACCTCCGGGGTGGGTGGCAGTGGTGCTGGCCCCTCTGCATTTCTAGGCTGGTTAGTCAGACGGGGAAGGAGAGGGGTGAGCATGAGTGCAGCTCTGACTTCTGGGTGAAGGCTTGGCCTCCTCCAGGGCTGTGCGCTGGTGTTCTTGGCTCTGTATGTCCTGTGATAGCTTCTATGCAGGAAAAGGAACAGTTTGATGAAAGCTAAGCATTGTGCCCTGCCCGATGACTGAACAGAGAATCTCTTGTTTCAGTGTTCTGTGCACGCGTGCATGTGCACACACGGGGATGACTTAGGGACCCTCTGAGGGCAGGCTTTTAAAAAGATGATCCTGGAACTTTGGGGAGGAAGTAGCGAGAAGGCCACACATATCCCGATGGCCCAGTTTCCTTTGAAGTT
>PVJX010034378.1:0-18980 GCA_004027295.1 Dolichotis patagonum
CAAAGCAGATCACAAGAAAGCAATGTAAGAGACAAAAATTTCAAAACTAGACCATCAGAGATATTCACTCTCTATCGTATTGACTCTTCCAAATAGTTGTCCATATTGTCACATACAGGGAATTCACATGAAACAACCTAGTATGGAATTGATCTGAGCAGGACCAGGAGGGCATTTCAGGTCTTCAAGACCAGATATTAGGGAAGCCAAGAATGGCTGTCATAGTGTCTCTCATTCTCCTCAAAACAGCTGTCCATACCTCCATGTGTGCTGAACTTAAACAAGGCAAAGCAAGCTAAGATCACTTTGAACAAAAAGTGATAGTTTTGCTGGACTTCACATCATGACATTATGGAATCAACACTGAGTATTGTAGTGTCTCTTTTTCTTCAAAGTAGTTGTTCATTTCAACATGTGTTATATAGTTGGTTCTCATAAACTGTTTATAAGGTCTACACATGCATGAGTCTCTACATGTATATCTGTCATTTCTGTATTAGCAGGAAAAACAAAACAAAGCAAGATAAAACAATTCCTAGAAAAGCATGAGGCAGAAAAGTCACATAAAACCACAATACAAGGTGATCTACAATGGTTACCATGGTGTCTCAGCAGTGTATAACAACATTAATAAAAACGAAGCATTGGAGACATTATAAGTCTTCAAAAGCAAGTAATAATCAAACAAGAGTGGATATCTTAGTGAATCTTGTCATCTTCAGTGTAGTTGCCTATACTCTTAGACTTGATGCTATCCATTATAACAGATTTCAATAAAATCAGTCAATACAAAGTATCAATCTAACAAACCAGATTCAAATAAGATCAGTCATAAAAAGACAGTATAAGTTATAAAGGGCTTCAGATTAAGTTGATAAGAAAATTAGGGATGATTACCATAATATGTCCTCTTATTTTGGGGATAGCTGACCATGTCCTCAAGTCTATTGTAAGTAGACAAACTGCAACAGCACGTAATCTATCCAAGCAGAGTGATGAGAATAATGTAAATTTTAAATCTTGTTACCCCATTAACAATATCCTCTGCCTCCCTTTTTTAGACAATTCCTCCCCTTTCACTCCCATGGGGTGCACTGTTTGTTTTGGGTCCCCTACCTCCCTATATAGAGCAGCTCAATGGACCCTATCTCCTGATCTACTCTGCCTGTGTTTCTCTCTGTTAGTATTGTGAGGCCCTCTATACTAGAGATTATAGCCAATCTTCTCTGCCTCATTTCTGCTATTCTATTTTTATGCCATTGATAGTCTATTTTTCTCTTCCACTCCACTGTCTGCCTCATTCACTGAGGCCTGTCTGCCACTGTTCCTGAAACACTTGTATTCTTGTTCTCTCTCCCGAGAATGTCCTTCAGTATTTCTTGTAGGGTTGGCCTGGTGGTCACAAATTCTCCTAGTTCCTCTTTGTCATGGAAGCATCTTTTTTCTCCATTAATTTCTAGAGAGTTTTGCAGGATACATCAATCTGGGCTGGAGATTGTTCTCCTTCAGCACTTGAATTACTTTACTCCAGGCTCTTCTTGACCTGATGATCTGTGTCGAGAAGTCTGCCATGATTTTGATGGGTTTTCCTTTATAGATGATCTGTTTCTTTTTTCTGATGGTTTTTAGTATTCTGTTCTTATATTGAATTTCTGGGATCTTGATTATTATGTGTCTGGGTGTAGCTCTGTTTGGGTTGTAGATGGCTGGGGTTCTGTATGCTTCATACCTCTGAATATCATTTCTTTTTTCTATACCTGGGAAATTTTCCTTAATAATTTCTGTGAATAGCCTTTGTAATTTCTCTGATTTTATTCCTGCTTCTTCATTCACATACTTTATTCTTAAGTTATAGATCCTCTTGTCATCTTCCAGTCTTTGTATCTTTACTGCCTGTTCCCTTGTTATTTTTAAGAGATCTTCCCTTTCATGACCCCACATTGCAAGCCTGTGTTCAATTTTTGATAGACTATCTTTGGTTTCTTTCAAGCAGTTTTGCCAGCTTTCTATGGAGTCTTTAGTTTCCTGATAATCTCTTTGAATCTGCTTCATGAATGCTAGTTTTTTTCTAAATTCTTCATTAAATTTTTCTCTCCATTTGTGTTCCTCTATTTTTCTGTCTGTGTCTTCTTGAGAGGGGCCCAGCCCTTCTTTTATTAATCTACTTATCTCTCGTTTAATTTGAATTAATATTTCAGTTTTCGTCCTGCTTACAAGGTCCTGAATATCTCTTTATGTCCACTAATGCTGTGTTTGATGTTGCATTTTTGCTGCCCTCAATTTCTTTTGTATTTACCTCTCCTGGATCAATGTTCTCAGGGTTGGGGGCTGGGAGTGTTTTCTTATTTCTCCCTCATGTCATGTTTTGGTTCCTTCCATACAAGTGTACAGTGTAATTCCCAGACCCTTTTCTTGTTGGTTAAGGCTCCTCTAGAGGGCGCAGGCTAGGAGCTTTAGCCCTCTTCAATAGCTTATCAGAGATTAGAGTTCACCCATGGTCAGTGTGCACTAGCTCCTCCCTTCTGGGCCAGTCAACCTTTGCAGGCCTTCACTGCATCAGTGTGCACCAATCTCAGGGAAGTAATATTCTAGCGACTCACTGGGTCCCCACCAGGGGCGTGGCCTAGTCCAAGCAGATTCTACCAATCTGCTCGGCAAGGGGAGCAACCAGCTGAAGCCACTTCCTTATGGAGTTAGGGCTCTCCTGCCCAAATCCAACATGTTGTCCAGTAGGTTTCACCTTTCCCGTGGGAGCGTCTTATTCCTATCACTCACCATGTGTTGATGACAGTCCCAGAGAACTCTTGGGCTCCCTGACCTCCGACTTCAGCGCTTCTGCAGTGGGAATTCACCGTGCCTCTGGGTGGGTCGCATGCAGGGCCAGTCTGGGCGAGCTGCACGCAAGGCTGTTCAGCTCCACGCTCCAGTGGCTCAAGCCAGTTGCTTCAGTGCGGATAGCTTGCTCAGGTCAGGCAGGAATTCAGGCGGCTCGAGGAGGGCACCATTCTTGCTGATCTTATCTTCACTAATAGTAGCCCCAGGACCTCATATTCGAGTGGTTTTTTGCACTTTAGTTTCTTCCTGGGTTGTGAGAGCCCATCTCTCTCTGTTTGTGTCTCTCCAGTGTGTTTTATTCTGGCATTTGAGCTGTCTCTCTCAGAGAGGGTCTCTCTCCTGCTACCTACAAGTCCGCCATCTTGTCTTTCCCAAAGTGGGACTTGTTGATTAGAAAATGAGAGACTGAGTTAAATAGTTTTGTGTTTGAACAGAACACAGAGCTTCTCCTGCCCCTAGGTCTTTACTCTGGGTTTGAACTGATCATTAAGAGTTATAATGAGTCTGGGTTTTGCCTTTGCTTTGGTGATTTTCATTGTTTCACATTCCTTAATGTTATCTGGTGTTTAACATGGGTTTCACTTGCCAAGGGAAGGACCTCTTGACTTCTAGCCTTTATTTTCCCTTTAGACTGTAGCTCTTTGTCTATTCTCATTGCTATTCTACCTCAATCTGTCTCAAAGTACTTTACTTCTTACTTGAAATATGTCATCATGGTACTAGAAGATGGTGAAAGAGGCAATCTGCATTGCTCTGATTATGACTTGATCTTAGAGACCAAGCGCCTGTCTGTCTGGTGTATGGCCTTCTCAGTTCTGCTGCTCCTATGCTCTTTGTAGCTGTGGGCCTGGTGTGCAATCCTGTCACAGTAGTGTGAGACTATCACAGTGTAGAGGATTAATGATCACTCAGGAGACAAGATACCTTCAGTAGCCGAGAAGGCCCAGAAGGGTTATTTCAACAGATAGCTCCAAGCATTAGGGAAAGTCCCAGAAGAAACCCAGAAGCTGAGAACTCTCCATATTTTATTTAAAGTATCAGTGTAAGTGGAAAAAAGCAGAAGAAAAAAAAAACTGTTTGTACATGGAGCTGTCTGAAGGAGGGGCGGTTTTTCTTGGGGAAGGAGAAGGCCAACTGCCGGACAGAACATGCTTCACTAAACTATTTGTTGTTAAACCATCCACTCTTCATAGAGCCTTGTAATTTTTCCCTGAAATTTAACCATTCACTCTTCAGTCAAATCCCCCACCCAATCCTGCTCCAGCAGGAGCAGAAATTTTTGCATGAATGTTTCTGCCACTTGCAGTAATGGTCCAGCAGTCCCCTACGGCAGGAGTGTTTGTTGTCTTTTGCTCTTCCAAAAAACACCTTAAGTCTTTGTTCCATAGTGTGGACAGTGGATAGGGGCTCTGTGGAATTTCTTGCCACTTTTGTATGTTGCTGTATTTTTTTAAACCAAGTTTTCATCACAGTGGATAATTTCCTATGATTCCCTCTGTTTCTCTGAAAGCCCAATGGGATTTGTTGAAAAATATCTTTCTAGTGATAGGAGAATTCCATATTTTCTGAAGACATGTAGTAACTTCACATTGTTCTGCCATTCTACGCTCAGCTTTATTCCACTTTTCAGCAGTTCTTCTTGCTGGCTTCTGGCATCTGAGATGTCCACCTTAAGTAAATGAGGATGTGCCTCCCTTCCTCTGCAGTTGCCTGATTTTCCCTAGATTTTGGCCAGGTAGTTTTTCTACAAATTTTAATCCTTCAGTGGATTTGGAAAACTTTCAGAATTTGAAGTTATTTCATTGTAAAATTGGTAGCAATGTTTCTTTTTAAGATATTTATATGATGTAGTGAAAGCTATAAATCTTTCTTGCTTTCTAAAAATATACCTTGTCCTTTGGAGTAATGGTTTTATTTTACATTTTATATAGATCAAATATGTTCATACTTTTAACATTTCTTTTTTTATTTTGATTGTTTATTGGTACAATTTAGATATACATAGTGATCATATGAATCATAGGGAATTTGAACCTGCATATGATGTATCTCAATTCTTTTCCCCCACTCAATACTTTCCTCTCCCTTCAGCCTTTATCTTCCTTATTTACAAAGTTTTTATTACCTTTGATTCATCTTTTATCTTTATATAGATCAAATACATTCGTATTTGTTAAAATTTCTTTTTTGTTTTGATTGTTTATTGATACAATTTAGATATTCATGGTGATCATGAGTCATAGGAAATTTGAACCTGTATATGATGTATCTCAATTCTTCTTCCCCCAGCCCTCTCCTCTCCCTTCAACCTCTCTTATCCTCTTTGTTTACAAAGTTTTTATCTCCTTTTGATTCATCTTTTATCTTTCATTTCAAGATATATCCATTTACCTAGTAATGTCTTAAGTTTATTCTTCTTATGGCTGAGTAGTACTTTGTTGTGTTTAAAAAACACAATCTTTTTGCTCATTCCTTGGTTGATGGGCATTTGGGTTGTTTCCAAGATTTAGATATTACAAACTGTGCTGCTATAAACATGGGTGTGCATATATTGCTATACTATGATATTTTTAATTCTTCAGGAAAGATACTCAGAAGTGGAATAGCTGGGTCAAATGGTACCTCGAATCTTATTTTTTTTGAGAAATATCCATGTTGATTTCCACAGTGGTTGCACCAGTCTGCACTCCCACCAACAGTGGAGAAGGGTTCATTTTTCCCCACAGCCTCACCAGAATTTGTTATTGGTTGATTTCTTGATAACATCCATTCTCACCATTGGCTTAATTTGTATCTCTTGAATGACCATTGATGTTGAACACATTTTCATAATGAATTGAAAATAGGACTTAAAAAGAAGTGGCTTAATTTATAATAAGAAAATGAAGAGTAAACACATTTAATAACATTTAAAGCTAGATTGTTAATTATTAGTAGCTTATGTCAAAATTTTCTACAATAAACTTCTTATGCTTTGAGGGATAATGTTTCAATATATCCACCCTTATACTCCCTTTGGTTAAGAAAAAAATGAGCCTAGATTGTATGATATAGTTTTTAGATCGTTGCTATTGAGTGGACTTGGAAACATCAAAACCTAAGTTAAAATAATAAATTTCCAGAATTTGAAGCCTTCTGTAATATGGACATATAAGTCTTTCTAATAGAATTATAACTGGGTGTTCAAAAGAAGAAAGGCATGTATTTATTTGCTATTCATATTTCTTTATCTGAGAACTGTGTATTCATTTCAGATGCCCATTTTTGGATTGGGTCTTTGAATTTCGAGGGTCTGATTTTTAAAATTCTTTATAAGTTCTAGACAGAAGTCCTTTGTCTGAGGGAAAGTCCATTAAGATTCTTTCCCAATTTGTGGGTTTTCTTTTCACTCTGCTGGAAATCTCTTTCAACATGCAGAAACTCTTTAATAAGATATGGTCCCAGTTATTGATTCTGGGAAGTATTTCCTGTGCGGTTTGATTCTTGTTCATGAATTCTCTACCTACCTCTATATCTTCGAGATTTTTACCTACTTTGTCTTGCAACAGATTTAGTGTTTCTGTTTTAATATTTAGATCTTTGATCCATTTATATTTTAGTTTAGTACATAGTGATAGGCATGGGTCTAGTTTTAGTCTTCTGCATATGGATAGCTGATTTTTCCAGCACCATTTGTTGAAGAGACTGTCATTCTTCCAGAGAACATGTTTGGCCCCTTTATCAAAGATAAGGTGGTTGGCAGAGTTTGTGGTTGTGGTTGTATCTTCCAATCTATTCCATTGATCTTCAGGTCTGTTTTTATACCAGTACCATGTTGATTTTATTACTGTAGCTTTTAGTCTAATTTCAAATCAGGGATTGTGATGCCTCTTGCCTTGCCTTTGTTGCTTAGAATTGCCTTTGCTATTCTAGGTCTCTTCTGGTTCCAGATGAATTTTAGGAGTGATTTCTCTAGATCTATGAGGTATGTTAGTGGTATTTTGATTGGGATTGCATTGAATCTGTATAGTAATTTAGGGAGAATGGCCATTTTCACAATGTTTGTTCTTCCTATGCATGAACAGTGGATGTCTTTCCATTTCCTGAGGTCCTCTTTGATTTCCTTTTTCAGGGTATTATAATCTTCCTTGTATAGCTCTTTTACTTCTTTCATGAGATTAATTCCTAAGTATTTCATGTTTTTGGATGCTAGTGTGAAGGGTGTGGCTTCTCTTACCTCTCTTCCAGTATTTTTGTTGTTAGTGTATAGGAATGCTATTGATTTTTGAGTATTGACTTTGTATCCAGCTACATTGCTGAATTTATTTATTATATCTAAGAGTTTTTCAATGGAATTTTGGGGAGAAATGCAAATTAAAACAACACTGAGATTCCATCTCACCCCATAAAGAATGGCCAGGATAGAAAAAACTACCAACAACAAGTGCTGGAGAGGCTGTGGGGAAAAAGGAACTCTTCTGCACTGCTGGTGGGAGTGTAGACTGGTGCAACCACTGTGGAGGTCAGTCTGGAGATTCCTCAAAAAGCTGGGTTTGGAAGTCCCATTTGACCCAGCTATCCCACTTCTAGGCATATTCCCAGAAGATCTGCAAACATCATACCACAGTGATATATGTGCACCCATATTTGTAGCAGAACAATTTGTAATAGCCAGATCTTGGAAACAACCTAAGTGCCCATCAGCTGAGGAATAGATTAAAATTTGTGGCATTTTTATACAATGGAGTGCTACTGAGCTATAAAGAATGATCACATTTAGATATTTATAAATAAATGGAAACAACTTGAGACCATACTCATAAGCGAGATAGACCAGACTCACATGTGTAGATACTGTATAGTCTCCCTGGCATGAGAGTTGATGAGAGTATATTAAGCATGAGTCCCCATCTCATGGCTTTGAAGCCTTTCAATGTTTTCAATCATCAGTTGGAATGGTTTTATTCTGTTTTGTTTGACTATATAATGCGTGATGGTATGAACAGCTGTTTTGAAGAAAACAAAACATTATGACAGCTATTGCTGATTTAATGTTGTCTTTAGAAGTCCTACCATGCCTCTATTCTTCTACTACCATTAGTTCTACCTATCACATTTTGTCTTGTTGGGATTTGAATATGTGTGATAGTGTAAATGAAATTTTTTTTTATCAAAACTGAGGTATTATAGTACCCATTGATCATTCTCTGTTATTCGGTTCAGAATGCCCTTTAATTCTTTCACTCTTTGGATGGTTTTATACTATTTTGTTATGTTTGATATTATTGTATTTGAAACTATGCTCAACTATAGCAGAGAAAGAGATATTGTGATAGCTACTGTTAATGTCTGGTTGTTTTAATGTAAAGTACTGTGTTGCCTATGTTGTCCTGTTCTGATCTGCTCTGTTCTGCCCTCTTTTGTTTTATTCTCTTTAAAATAAAAAAAGAAAGGCATGTAGTTTTTCAATTATGAATTAAATTGCTGGGAGGAGCAATGCTCTTCCCCACTTGAGACAGCAGAGCTGCACCGGGAGAGTAGTGCCTTCTCTCACACTAGAGTGCAGGCCCATGTGTGTGAGTGACCACTGATGCAAGGGCCTGACCCTCACCAGCTCCAAGACAGCCTTACATTGTGCTTCTCCACAACACAGAGCAACAAAGGTAAGGACACACCAAGGGACTTGATTCTGGGCGAGAACAATGTCCAGTGAAAGAACAGAACACGTGATTGAAAGCATTAATCCAACAGTTCATTCAAAACCCCACCATGCAGCCTCCATCCAGCAGTGACCAGGGGGTTTACTGCATTTCCCACTTACCAACAGGACTTGACTTGAAGTTATATTAGAAAACTACTGAAAAACATCATGATTCTGATACATTCAACTATTTGATGTTTGCACTTGGGAGGTGGAGGCAAGAGAATTGCTGTAAAGTATGAGGCCAGACTGTTACACAGTGAATTCAAGCCAAGTCTAAACTAAATAGGGAAAACCTAACTCATAAAACCACCATCAACAAAAAATATATAGTAAATAATAGGAAAATTATGTGACTTTGAATTCTCAGAAACTAGAAAATTGGAAATATGTTGGATTACAGTGATATAGAAATTTAGCATATAGATAGAATTTTTATCACCATTATTTAATTAGATTTTATGTTTACCATAAAAATATTTTTGTTTTGTTTTGTCTTTTTGAAACAAGGCCTACCTAATTAATCCAAGCTGGCCTTGAACTCACTATGTAGCCCAAGTTGACCTTGAACTCCTAGCAGTTCTCCTGCCTCAGCCTCTTGAGTGCTGGGATCACAGACTTGTGTCACCACACCCAATAAAATATTTTAAAACATGACTTAAGTGAATTATTATCAGAAGATATTTGTTTAGGCTATAGAAATTTCCTTTATAATTGGAAAAATATAAAAGGTATTCTTGAGAGTTGATGGCTGCACCTGCGGATGCAGGCACTACTGAAATGAAAAAAATTCCACAAACACTCAGGCCACTTGGGGTATAAAAAATAATCCTGATATCTTTTTGAACATTTTTATTTGAAATTGACAAATTATAATTGTATATATTAATGGAATATAAATACATGTAGTGCTGCAGGTATACAGTGTGGAGAGATTAAATCAAGCCAGCTAACATATCTATCACATCAATTCCTTGATATTTTCTGATAATAGCATTGGGAAATTACTCAGCAATTTTTAAACTTACCTTATTATTAAACATAGTCACCAGGGATTATTCTTTTGTGAAATTTTGAGTGTTACTTAAAACAGAAGTGCAATAATTTTAATGACAATTACATGGCCCAGTAACTTGTGGTTATAAGGGACTTTACAGGTTTCAAGGAACTTTGAGACACTATCTGGGGAAGAATTCTTAAAGCAAAGTCATTTTTAATGTTTGCAAGTGGTTACTCATAGGGATATCCCCTAAATAATGAATTTTTCCCATTTAAGAATCCTGTATTTCTGTACAAATAAAGAGTAAAATAACTTTACTACAGAAAATAATTGTAAGAAAGAAAATGTTATCTATATTTCTACATAGGGAAAACATTGTGTTTAGTACTTTCTCTCTTTCTCAGCATATGTAGATGTAAAACGTTGTCTACATGTTTACTATTAAACAGGACGTAATGCTATTGTGTATTTTTAACTGGCAGCACTTTATAGTTTGAGTATTCTTTCATATACCTAAATGCTCTTTATTATTTCTAAATTTTGGCATAGTATTTAATCATATAGTAGAAGTACATATACTTAACTAAGTCTGTAATTTTGGACAGGTAAGTAGCTTCTAATTTTACATTATTTAAAATATCTTTCTTACAAATGTTTTGTGATTATGTCTTACATACCAAAGATTGTCCCTTAAAATCCTCTCTCCTTTCCCCAAAACAAGCACTTCAAAGAGGATTGTATGAATTATTTTATAGTTTTTGTTAGGTATTGTCAACTGCTTCCAAAGTTTAAATTAACCAATTGGCATTATCATTAGCAATCTTTCTGATCATATGTTTCCCAATATTTTCCTCCAGAAATTAATTTACATTCTAATTTCTGTTATATATTTAAATGTTGACATCTGATCAAAATTAAAAGGTTGAGAACAAAATCAAAAGAGATCATTTCTATATTGATATTATAAAGTTTTGAATCATTACTGACTTCAGCATCTACCTTTTCAAGGATACTTTATTTAAATTATGTCGTAGTGTCTCTATAACTACAGGAAATAATAGTATTTCTCTTTTCCAATGAAGAAATTGAAATTAAATTGATAAGCAAAATAAAACACAGGTATTCAATAGTTATTTTCAGCTTGTACTACTGTAATTACCTAAGGCTAGTAAAACTTTCATATTTAATAGTTTTAAAGCTATGCTGAGTTTGACTATTGGTGTAAAAAGAGTAGTAAATCTATAATAGGCTCCCATAGCACCATCCATTTTTCCTATTTTGCCCCTTATGGTACCATACTGTAATTGCTTTGCTGTTTGTTTTCTGAGCTGACCGTAAATTCTGCAAGGCCAGTTTTTATGCCAAATATTCTCAGAATGTTAACGCTAAGGTCCACCAGAATAATCAGTGCTTCTAAACTACTTGCTAAATGAATTACTTTAAAGTCCCTAAAGTCCCGAAAAATAAAGCTACATATATTATACAGAAATATGCCTTATTATTAAATGTTGCTTTATGCCAACTGAAAATTGATGTTATAGTGTTTTCATTTGTAATAAGCATCATCAATATTTAATAAACCACTGAAGCCTACTCTGAACCAGGCTCTGTTTTAAAGTCATTTTGATGTACTAATTTAACTTATAGTTAAGTGCAACTGAATTTCAAACTAATCCAAAATGGCTAGGTAGCCAGTGGGTGGCAGAAATGAAACTCAGATTACTGGGCTCTCATTTTCTGCCTCTTAGCAGCTACACTTTCTATTTAACTAACTATTCCATAGTGCGCCAATCACAAGACATTGGTTTCGAGCATGACTCAAGTGTAGATTGTTGTTATTAATAACAGAATATTAGAATTTGGAGACCATCTGTTTCATTTTGCAACTATGCAAACTGAGGAGGTCAAAGGTTAAGATACTTGTCTATCATTTCTCACTAAGATGAGTGTTAAATTCACATCTTTTTCTATATATGATGGTGTCAATAACAATTAAAGATGCAGTACGATACATTTCCAATCTTCACAAAAGGAAAATATTTCAAGATATACTTGTAAGACAATTTTGAAAGTTATCAAAATTTTGTATGACTGTAATAACCAGTGAAGATCATGTATCACTTAATTTCTATTCAGCGACTTATTTTATGTAAATAACTAAAACACATATAGTGTTTCAGAACTGAACAAGATGTTTTCAGGATGTTGGTTATGTGGAATAAATATTCCTGGACATCTGATGAATGCAGAAAAGTAAATACAGGCCTTTAGGATACATGTGCATGAAAGCAAACTGAAATGTAGTTAAACCATGTTATAAGACAAAAAGCTTTACTATTGACAAAAACTTTTAAAAGTCATAGTATTTTGTTTTCTGCTTTCTAATAGTGACATACAAATTATTTATTTTGAAGGAATACTTTTTGGAAATCATTATATTGATTTTACCTTTATTTTTATATACATAAAAGCAGCTTATAATCGTGCTGAATACAAATGAACAAACACATTTTATTGCACATAGAAAATACTTCACATTAGTATTGCACGTGACAAAGCTGATTAGGACAAACACAAACTTGTCAGATAGGACTGATAGTATTCCAGGGTTGAACAATACAGAATATTTCCTGATACAGGCTTCTCACTCCACATATTGCACATTTTCTAATACTTTTTATCTGCTTTACAAATATTCTTCATAGTCTTTGCTTTTGTCTCTTGGTTGAAAAACGCTAGTGGAAGATATTAAAGACAAAGAAATATGTACTATTGAAAGAGACCTGCCTGCAATTAAGCAAGTTAAAAAGTAAAAGGTCAACATTATTCTTTGCGGAGAAAAATGACAATGTAACATGGCAAATTGCTGCAAATACAGGGAAATACCACAAAACTTAGTTCCATGAGCATATGTTCATTTATGAATTCCTTCTAAAATTTAAGAATTCCCTTTAAATTGATATCTGTGTTACTAGTCAAAGTTCCATTTATTTATGTTCAATTTCTACTTTCACTGTTTAACTCATTCACATAGTGCAAATGCATGAGATGCACTCACTGTTGGTAGTTATTCAACAATAAATAATAACTTTAAAACTAGTTATATTATCATTTATGTATTTTTAAAAATATAAAGTGCATCTAAAAGACTTTATAGTCACTCTTGGACATGATTATCCATCAACTTGTGATATTTTCAGCACATGGCAGAAAGAAATCACAAAGCAGATTTTCTTGGAATTTCTCTCCCTTCTGTCTCACACTTCTGTATGGAGGACAGTTTCCAGAATAACACAAAACACATCCATCAAGTCTTGATAGAAATTTCTGACCCTAGAGCAGCATCCACTGATACAACTTCCTTTAGTTCAGTGGTACAGTAGGCTAAGGACATGTATTTCCTCATCGTTTGGAGGGTTTGCTGCAGATCCAGTGCAAATGCTGCTCACATTCTGTGCTGCCGACCTCTGTGCTGTTCAGAAACACACAGTTCTCAGACCTTGTGAGGTTGAACCTGTCCAACAGGTAAGGCAGAATTATTTTCAGTTCCTCATTTCTGTTCAGTTCCATGAAAATACAATTTGTGCTGACATCTTTTTTTCTTTTCTTTTTTTTCTTGGTAGGAAATATGAGACAAGTCAGTCACTAACATAATCATAATCTAATCTGCATAGGGAAAATAGATAAGAAGTGACAGAAATGTATGGAAAAATGGCATTAACAGCAAAGTGTTCTGTTCATTTGACTGACATATCACCAAAGAGATGATTTTTGGTCACTTTTCAGTTCATGGATTCTTCAAGAAATGCTTCAAAATTTTTACACGTTAAAAACAAACACACATAGTTGTGCATAGCTTTAGGTGCTTCACAGCCCCTGCAGTCCACCTGCAGGTGTGGGGTCATAGGAGATTTATTAAGAATTTCTTTACTAGAAATCTCAGTTTAAAAGCTTGATACTGTGTCCATGTTTGTCATAAAAGTATCAAGAAAGTGGAAAATTTATTCAATTTTGGGTTTTCAAATCAATACCAAGCTTATAAAAGGTCACTCAAAATTTAAAATGTAGCCAGGGATTTAGCTTAGAGGCATAAATGCCTGCCTGGCAATTGTGAGGTTATGAATGTGATTCCCAGTACAAAAAAATTTAAAATGTAATTTAAGTAAAGGCAATGAAAATAGAATTAGTAATTCTAATTCTGGGCTGTTTTCCTGAGGTTCATAGAAACTCATAATTAGGCATTGAAAATATTGTTCTTTATCCTCTGGGCAGATGACAGTTGAGGGGAAAAAAAGGAAATTCTTTCCCAAGAAAGGTCTCATCAGTCATCCTCATAATTATTCTCGGACCACTTTTAAGCTAAGTCTATTACAATTACTGCCTAGAAAAAGATTATGTACAAACTTACTGTATGATTTTATATGACTAGAGAAAATGGTATAATAAAACTTTTCTTTAAAGAATTTTGAACAGTATAAACAAAATAAATTGTTACAGCTGTCCTCATGAATAGGTTATTTAGCTTTTATATCTAACAGAGCTGTGGAAGAAGTAAAGGTGAAATAAGAAGTAAAAATGAAACAAGAAAGTCTTTCTGAAGTGATAGCCTGAGGAACAAACAGAGCATTCCTGATACTTACCAGTGGTTAAATACTTTGCCATTTGACAATTTCTGAGTCTGATGAGTTTCATTTTTCAGCCCAATCCAGTGTTCAGCTTTTCCTGCATATCGTTGTAGAAAGATCTTAAAGCATAAATACATTTTTAAGTTAAACAACTGACTGAGTAAGTGTTTAATACAATTGTTTCTCAAAAGCTACAATTTGGGATATGAAGGCTAAACTGATCACTTATTATTTTTGCATGGGATCAGCTTTTTGAGATTTCTAATTTTGATGCTAATCAATCAAATCCCATTTAAAAGACTATATTGAAATTTCATTTTTACTTTAGATTTTTCATCCAGCTGTGACAAAAATTCTCTGCATGTGAGATAGGTGCATTTTTTTTCACTTAGAGAGGAATAGAAGGAATTCATAGATTAACTATATAAAATAAAATAGTATTTTTATCAGTTTGTTTTTACTCTTACCATGTCCTTTTTAGAATCGATGACAGCAAGAGTAGCACCATCTTCAGAGCAAGAGTTTTTAGCTGAGGTCCAGTTCTTTCTTGTGGTGGAAAAGAAATAGCATTTCCCATGGTACTGAACCCACTCATCAGAGCACCAAGACACATGGCTGTCCAGTGGCATGGAGAACTCATATTGGCCTGGACAGTTGTATTTTCCCACTGTGGACAGTAAAGTGATCTGTTTAGTAGCAGAAGAAACCAAATGCCCTCATCATGTAAATTTGATATAGAGAAACTATACTGTGAGAGGTGATGAAAGGTGAGGACCAAAGAAGCCCATTCTGAGAACAGTAAGAAGAAAGCAGATGCCCATCTACCGGATCTCTCACTTCGTCTAATCCTGATTTGGGGGGGAGGGTCTCAGGATAAGGGTGTCTCTTTTATCCTAATGTAAGAAACAGGCAAGAAAACAGCATGGTGGACAAGAGAACAACCCAGAAAATGATCTTTGGACTGAAGGGGTAATGTGCATTGTAAATTCCAGGTAGGAATTTGAAGACACAGTAGATATAAATCTAAATTGAGAGACTAGGGAGAGATTAACTATTAGCTAACTAATTCAAAGAACAAAAATGGCTGGGGGTGTTTCATAAAGTTATAAAATTTCTTATTTGCAAAAGATGTAAATAAGTTTTGGTACACATGCTGTTATAATAGGTATTTTCCATGATTTCATTGCTCATGCTCAGGGAGGTTTTGAGTTTCTAGCTATTTCCTTAATAATCTAAACCGCCATTCTGTGGCTTTGCAGTTAAAGATAAGAGACTGGTTCTTTTATTTGGCTTAATCTGTGGTTTGGAAATTTGTCTTTTCTGCTTGTAATAAATGGAAGGTACATGTGTTTCTCTAGCTAAATATCTATTCTTTAAATTCCAAATTATTCCCTTTCCTTCTAGATATAAACATCTTCTCTAATTTTCTCTTAAAGTAATGTATAAATCTTAAACACTTAGTCATCTATTTAGTCTTCATTAAGAATTTGGCTATTTATTAGACATGACACTAACCAAAATTAAAATTCCTGATTAATTGCACCAGGCAACTACCCACTGATTTCATCTAGCCATGAATGCTTAGAGCTAGTAGGCTTTGAGAAAAAATGCTTGAAGTACAGACTCACCTGATAGGGCGATGAGGGCAATGATTAAAATGGTAATGATGACCACACTCAGGACAGCACATGGGATAGGAACTTGGAGAGACCTTTCATGTTGTGTTTCAAAACGGAAGCTGGTGGCATTATCTGAAAAGGAGACAGTTGGTGATGAATGAATTCAGGTAGATTGTTAAGGTTAGGCTTTTGGAAATATTTTGAGTCATTTAAAATTTTTAAAAAGTAAGATTTTTCCCGTCTCCTCTTGAATGGCATATAAACGTGAAATATGACATTTGAGTGCAGCCAAAGAAGCTGTTATACTGACAAGGAGAACAGTGGTTGCATTGATGTGTGTGGGAGAGGTTATTTAACAGGAATCAGACACTGGGGAGCCTTCTAGGATGAAGGGAATATTCCAGTGCCTACACAACTGTCATAACCTATCGTTTGTACATCCATATGCATAAATTATATTGTAATTAAAAAATACATATAAATGTGAAATATTTGAATTTTCTAAGTGTTGTCACAGTAATGGGGGAAACATAGCTCTATTATAGAACAGATAGTGAGTGGAAGTTAAATTTTCATCTACTCTTCTATATAATGATAAAACAATGTCAAAATTTTCTTTAACCTACAAGAAATATGTCTATGGAAGGATTTAGAAGGGTAGGCATCTACTAGTAAATGAATAAAAGTATATCATGAGTAAAAAGGGAAAATAATTTTGTGGTTCAGACTTTGGAATATTCAATTGAAAGATGAGCTACCAGGATTTTTTAAGAAAAAGACCTCCCAATCATATGCTGGTATGTTCTCACATTCCCTATTATGCTTTTAAAAACTGGAATGTTAAATGGGTTGATTGGCAAAGAAACTGACAAAGGAAAAAATCTCTGAATACAAAAATATCCTGTTTTTTAAAAAAATATGGATGGTTTCATAACTAAAAAATATTTATATAAGACGTAGCTTGAAATGTATGTATTTTTTTCCATGTAAAATATTTCATAAGTAGATGTTGCTTTCTTTGCAGTATTCTACAGACACTATCAACATCAAATTTGCTCCTTCTAGAGGTTCTTTTCTCCTGCACATATCTGCTTCCAGATTTTGCAAGAGAAGTCTTTTGTTTACTCCTATCTAGTCTTAGTTCTCTGCTTCTCAAAACAATTCTTTTTTTTTTTTATCCATACACTATTTTCATAAGAAGCAGTCTTTGGTAGGTCAGGTACCAAGTTCAGAGATCTATCTAGTTTCATTTTCCGCATATGAGTCAATCATGCTTCTTGGACCCATGGCTGCCGTACTCTGCCTCCTCAGAAAGCTCTCAAACATACAAGTAACTAACAGATCTCGAGGCTAACTCCACCCGTTGGTCAACTCAGGATGTAAGCTATGGAGGTGATTCTCAGATGACATTTTTATTTACATTATTGAGGGCTACTCTTAACCATGGTTTGTCTTGTCACCTAGGTGACAAAACATTTCCCCAACAACACATTTCTGCTCTGATGATAGGTCCTTTCCATTAATGGAGAAACTGAAAGTAGATCCACCTATTTGTTACCTATTAAATCACCCAAGAATGACACTGAATGATTGCTCACACTTCCCAAACAGCTACAGGTGAAGAATAAATAGCCAACAGAAAATTGTGATTATCCTAGGTAAAAGTAAGAATTTCTACAACATGTCCTCTCAACTATGGTTTCTATAGTTCAATGGTTTTATCATTTTCTTTTCCTTAGCAGCTCAGTGGGGCCATAAAATTGTGGTTCACCTCACTGCCTAGAAATTTATGTGACTTGTACTTATTGTCCACAGTTGGTTTTATGTTCTTAAACAAAAGTTGGGTTCATCAAACCTAACTGATACTTTTCCACAGTAAACCAATATAATAGATGTATGCTCAAAACAGTTTCTTCTTCCAGATACTGTTTTGGTCCTTCTGTTTCTAATGAATCCCTTCATTAACTGCATATTTTTCACTTACAATAACCCTTAACTCCTACGTACCAGTGCTTTGGGACATTCATTCAGTTGGGTGGAGGAGGGATAAAAAGTCAAGAAATCTTACAGAAGCAAATCAATGAAAAAATTTGGTTACAGGACATAGACTACACACATAGACACAATAAATATAAAAAGAAATTCATAAGATGGTCACACTTTGATGAAAAATAAAAAAAGCAGGAAAAATGCACAGCTATGTAGAATTTGAAGCCAGTGATTAGAAGAATGAGGTGGAAAGAAGAAATGAAGAAAGGAGATTTCCATAAAAAATATTAAAATAGAAGACTATATTTTTGAGAACTCCATTTTTTATACTCTCCCCATAAAGTATCACTGGATGCTATAAAATTTTTAGGTGGTTTTATAGTGGTTCTTTCAAAGTATGAAATCCTGCACCCTTCCAGCAATTGGAGGATGCTGTCCTGACAATACGGGATGAGGTGACAGAAAGCAGACAAGGGTTCAAGGGAAGATAACCAAGAATGTGATTACTTAAATGGACAAGTGAATTTTCCAGAGAAAGAACATTTCCTGGAGTGTACACACCTTGGGTATACATATATAATGGGGTGTAGGTGGGCTAGAGCAGGGAGTTTTGCACTTAAACCTAAAAGCTGAGCTGATAGAAGCTGATTTAAAGGAAAATATCTTCAAAAATATTTTGAAATTCCCCCTTGTAATATCCTCTCAGGTATTTTATAGTCTCACAGATGAAGAGGTACTGTTATTTATCTCTTTCCAGTTATTCTTTTATGCTTAGTGAAGTAGAATCTAAGTTCTCTAAAAGGCTGTCACATTTTCTTCCCTAACAACCTTATATGTGATAGAGAGATATATCACTGGTGTATAAGAAATCAAAATTTACTTACTTTTTTTCCCTTTCTCCTGAGACAAAGAATCAGTCTCTATTATGGTACAGTCGTCAGAATTCATCTTTATTCACAAGATCGCCAGTTAATTTCAAGTCAAGTCAGCCTGCAGAGAATCTTCCTTGAAGCTCTTGTTCGGTTTGGGGTTTTCTGAGGCATCTCAACATTTATATCTGTTCGAGTATCTCCACCCCCTTCCTTTTACCTCCTGCTTGCCCTGCTCAGCCAGTTCTCTTTAATTCATGCTCCAGTGGCCCAGACAATGGACGGTGTATTGTGGTGAGGCGTGGGTTTCCCTGGCCATCTGAAATGTGGTTTCTCACAACTGTAGGTGTGTCATGAAGACAA
>PVJX010034379.1:0-18967 GCA_004027295.1 Dolichotis patagonum
CTGACTTTCCAGTTTTCGTATTTTTACACTGTTGTTTACAAGTCATACTTTTTATGTCTGTGACTACGCATGCCATAATAGTGTTTTATTTGAAGCATGTTGGGTCACTGCTAGCTCTATACTGTCTCTTTTTGTCTTTTTCTCAACAGTATACACTACCTTGTATTATTCAGTACTGAATTTTCCTGTTGGGTCATGGTCATATCATAGAGGGGATATTTAAGAAGTTCTGTAGGGCTAAGGATGTGACTTGGTAGAGTTTTTTCTTAGCATACTCAAAGCCCTGGGTTCCATCTTCAGTGCTACAAAGTTTTACAGTAAACACCGAGAAGAGTAAGCAGTAAAGTAGAACAAAATGACCTTTGTGTGAAGAGCCATTTGCTTTATGTTTCTGATAAATGAGGTAGAAAAAAAATACTCTTGTCAGTCATATCTGAGTTCCAATTTTGATTTGAAGACTTCTTTGCAGTTGATTTAATCCTCCTGTCCTGTCTCATCTGTTGAGTGTAGACAATGAGGAAATGGCTGGCCCAAGGCACAATACTCACTCAACAAGGGCTTCTGGACAATCTTAATCACCATTTTTAATCTACAGAACTAGAAAATACTTGTTTGCATTTTTACTTTTTAAAATGGTTTAAAAAGTTATACTAAAGTAGTGCTTTCGTATTAGGAACTCCAGTTGAACAAATCATAAAACATTATGACTTTATACATCAACATTATGATACTTACATTTCTTATTTCTCTTTTTATAAGTTGCATGACATCTCAGAATCGGAATTTCTGACTGAGGCTGAGATCATTTGTGACGTTGTGTGCCTGGTGTATGATGTCACCAATCCCAAATCCTTTGAGTACTGTGCCAGGATTTTTAAGGTTTGTTGTTCTTATGGACTCTGACTTGGTGTAACTTTGTGTAGAGTTTTAATAGAATTTCAGTATTTTTTTTTAATCAGAGGAATGTGACAGAATCATTTGTGGACCTATATACATCTTTACTGTATATCTAAAGTTTCTAGTTTCTTTCTGCAGTGAAAGAGAATAGACATATTTATGTATTTAAGACAACGTCTCACTATTTACTGTAGGCTGGCCTTGAACTTTCTTATGTGCCCCAGACTGGCCTCAACTCAGAGATCCTCCTGCCTCAGCCTCCTAAGTGCTAGGATTACAGGCATGTGCCACCACACCCAGCTATATACATACATATTTAAAAACAACTTTTATTCTACACGTTACTGTGATGTGCATTCCTGGTTAAAAACTTTTGTGCTAAAGAAACATCTTGGCTGTTAGGAATGCATATGAATTATGTATTGCTAGCTGCCTCAGATATAACAGTCAGAGTAAGGGGCTAAACCAGAGGCTTAGAAAGTATATCAGTCACTTTGAGATTAAGATTCAGTAGAACAAAAAAACTGTAGGGAGCAAAGCATGGCGGTGCATGCTTATAATCCCAGCACTCAGGAGGTTGAGGCAGGAGAATCACTGTGAGTTCAAGGCCAGCCTGGGGTACATAGTGAGTTCATAGCCAGCTTGAACCGTCTAGCAAGACCCTGTTGCAAAAAGAAAAAAAAGTGTTATGCACAAAGATAGAGCCTAACATTGTTTGTAATATCAAAAAAACTGCTGTTAAACAACCATTAAAAACAATTTTGAAGAAAAGAGAAAATCCAGTATGACACTGTAAAATAGTTATGCCTGGCATGACTTCAACTGTATAAATACATTTACACACACACACACACACACACACACACACACCAAGGACTAGAGATAATACAAAAAATGAAAGTCTTTTTTATTATAGAAGATAGGTAGATTTTTTAATTTCAAAATGATTATTTTGTCTTTTTACTTGTAAAAATTATAGTGAATTTAAAGAATTAAGGAAAGGTATGTTTTAGTTATGCATTTAGAAAAGTGATCCTAGTCCTATTTGTTTTATGAAAGTGATTACACTATTACCAAAGTGCCTCAAAATTTATTTTCTGTCTTTGAAACTTTTGTTACTTTGCCTATCCAGAGAAAATTTTTTGTTCACATTTAATCAAATAATAATTCTTCAACTTGTCATTGGTTTTTTACTTCATTTTTTATTCCATAGCAACACTTTATGGATAGCAGAATACCCTGCTTAATTGTAGCTGCAAAATCAGACCTGCATGAAGTAAAACAAGAATATAGTATCTCACCTACTGATTTCTGCAGGAAACACAAAATGCCTCCCCCTCAAGCCTTCACTTGCAATACTGCTGATGCACCCAGTAAAGATATCTTTGTTAAACTGACAACAATGGCCATGTACCCGTAAGTACTTGCTCTGTTTTCCTTTTCATGTCGCATGGTTCATAATAACATTGCATGCCATTATTAGCCATGAGAGAGGAATCTTGTCACATAGAAGTTGTTCAGCAACAGAAAGAGACTTGTAATGAGAAGGCACAAATTTAAACAAATGCTATTTTGGTTTGGGTGCCATAATAAAACAATGTAAACATTGCTTCTGACAATATTTACATATTTTTGAGCTGGCTATAGCTCTCTTAACAGGATAAGACAATATAGCACAGCCTCCCATTTGGCATTAAAAAATGTCTTGAGCTGGGCATGATGATACACGCCTGTAATCCCAGTGCTTGGGAGGCTGAGGCAAGAGGATCACAGCAAGTTCAAGGCCAGCCTGGGCTACGTAAGTGAGTTTAAGGCTAGGCTGAACTACATAGCAAGACCCTGTCTCAAAACAAAACAAAACAAACAAAAAAACACCACAAAAGAAAAAAATCCTGTTGCAATAAAATAGGGTTGGCCTCATGTTGTTTTATTGTTATAAGGCATTTCCATTACACAAAGTTCTTTTTTTTAATATCTGTAGATTAATTGGGGCATATGAAAGATAAAAATCCTTTTATTTATGTCGAATTTACATTTTATGTTTGAATTTATGATATAGGATGTCTTTAAGTGTTATAAAAATTGTAATTGGAATTTCACTATACACATGTTTTGCATTAAGTGTTATAAGCCTCAAATTTCATGTACATTTATTATATATCTGTACATGCATATGTGCAAGCACATAACTGGACATCTTTGTACTTTACTAACTGCTTTAAAATTGCATGATTCTTAATGGCATTTTCCTCAAGTAAAGTGTTTGTGTAAGTTCTGTTTTGTAACAAGATAAGTTTTTCAGGCAGTGCGTTTCTCAGGACTTCATAGCTTATTCTGTTTATTATTAGGTTAGTCTCAAATATTTTTCATCATGAAAACTGTAATATAAAGTAATTAAACATTGCTGTAAATCAAGACTTGAGTTTTTTCCAGAAAGGTGCTTAATTTATACAGATTTTTAAAATCAGTTAACGTCATTGTTATTCAGTTAACTAATGCTTAAAAAATACCACAAATTTGAATTTGAATTTCTATATGTACTGGAAGACAAGTCATTCCTATTAATATAAGATAAGCAAAACTTTATTTATGTTTTACTTCTGCTTTAAAACTCTCATGTATGTTATCTGCAGAGAGGATCATTACAGAGACAGACTCTCCCGAGACATGGGCAACACTGATAGAATAGAGAATTTGAGAAAAATCTGGGTCTTTCTAAAAACTGCTTTGTAAGTTACTTTTTCTTTATGACTTCTGTGGAATTTTGTTTACATTTTCTTATAGGATGACCAAGTCTTCTTTCTTGCTATAATTAACATTTAGTAATTATCTAGAAACGCACTGCTTGGTCAGGCTTATTGCCTAACTGTATATTATGGTGTCTTTTAATGATAAAAATGTACTTTTGAGTCTGCAACTGTGTTTTTAGATCCGCATCTTTAAAACATTTTACGGTAATTCTCGTGTGCATATATATGATAAATGTACATACATGAATATTTGTTCATATGGTTAATCCCAAACTACTTCTCATGAAGCATCTCCCTGTTGCTAAGCAAACTTTGCATCTCTCCTTTTTGGTGGGTGGAGCCTTGTGTATGTTAAAGAGTCAGATTCACTTTATAAAATAACAGATGAATTCCAGTATGACAGCTGGTAGTAGTTTAGTAGCACTGATATGTTCACCATCACAAGTCAGGTTTTAAAAAGGAATGTCTTGAGCATTAATTCTCAAAATTAATTCTTGTTTTTCTTCATGTTGGGAATTAGGCATTATTGGGATGCTGCTAATCTCCACAACCATGCTACCTGTGCTGTGGTCTCTTCAGATCTCACAAGCTAATGCAAGTCAGATTGGGCCAGTCCTTTGACTGAGAAACCTCTAAATATGATCAGGTGTTACAGGAAGTGATGGCTTTGATTTATCAGGTGGCACTCTTCGGAGTGGGTTCCGAGCCATGGATGGTGTGATGGCTTTGTCTGTCTGAGTGGTTCTGACCACTGAGCAGTCCTTGGAGACCCCTACTGTGGTAGTTAGGGCCTAGGTGAAATGAGTCGCCCTGTCCCTGCCCCAATAGTGCAACTCCACTCAACCAGAAAGGAGCCAGAAAACCTCCCTAAACTTCTCATCTAATTTCAGTTGGATCCATTTTTGATAATTTTATGTCTTCATGCAGAGTTTCATACTGTCATACTTAGCTGCTGTGTTTTGGTAGCAGATAAAAATTAACCCTGTATTTTGTTTGAGTGGAAATTTATGAAGCACTTTGATTTCCTTTGGGAACCAGGGTGCTTGAATTACAGACAGCGCTGTTCATCTCTTATTTGAATACACTTGCCTTTTGACTTTTGTGGTAATTGTTACTCTTCTCCTTCCTGGTTTTCAGGCATGTGTGTATGCTGAGGGAGGAGGAGGGGTGGTTATTTAAATGCTAGCAAACCTTGTCCTTTTGGTGGGTGCTATGGCTTACTCAATTTTTATTTTTATTAATTTAGATGAGGGTGCCATCTATTGCTGTGCATATTTATTCCACTGAAGCTTATATAATAATAATTCCATCCCCCCTCCAAAAAAAAAAAAATCAAAAGTGTTAGCTAATTTTCCCTAGATTCTCTTAGGGAGGGAGGAAGAAGCTTATACTGTTCGTTATGTTTTTGGTAAATGTGGAATTCTGCACAACTTTAGCATGCCCCACACTGTCCTTTTCTTTTCTTCAAAGAGTGTTGCATATGCGTAAGTCTTTTTTAAGTTGGCACACCCTAACCTGTGCCCTATTTATAAGTAAGAACTCAATCCTGTCCTTCTGTGTGTTTTCGCAGCCATGCCCGGTTACGCTGTATGTGCACCTGCAACAGGTGTACATTTTGCATCTGTCAGAACTTCCTCAACTCAGACTTGCTGCAATCTGTAAAGAACAAAATCTTCACTGCAGTTCTTAACAGGTTCTTAACTTTATTTACTGGGTACCAGGCATTCTGTTAAAATACAAAAGAAAAAAGTGGATAACTATATATTATACAGATTCTACAAAGACAGCCAGCCAGCTGATGCTTAACTAACTTCCACTAAAATCCTCACCATGATGACTATGCTTAGTTTTGGAAGATCCTTAATAATGTTTGTAAATTAATAGGTGTATTTTGAGGAAAAATAAGATTTTATATTTTTTTCCAATAGAAAATTTAAGTTATGTTTCATATTAGAAGATAGTATATATAAGGAGATTAAAATTTTTTAGTTATGAGTTGTGGGAATAGATTAGAACTTTTGCATTAAGGAAAAGATACATTGGTCCTTCCACAAAAAAGATGCTATGGTATACTGTACTCACTTTACATTCAAATGTATGTTAGTAAAATACTAAAAAAAAATGTTTTGGATTTGAAAAAATTCTCTATTCTTGAAACCATTTGTTAGAATAGTTTGAATAATTAGAATGTCTTGATATTTTTAAAAAGTGGAGGACCAGGCATGGTCGCACACACTTTTATAATTCCAGCAGTCAGGAGGCCAAGGCAGGAGGATCGGTGTGAGTTCAAGACCCTGTCTCAAAAAAAAAAAGAACATTCAGAAGAACACTTTCTAGAAACGAGGTTACTAACCAATTTTAAGAACTCAGAGGAGGGCTGGGAATATAGCTCAGTGGCATAAGTGCCTGCCTGGCAAGCACAAGGTCCTGAGTTCAATTCCTGGTAGCAAAAACCAAAAATACAGTGAACTTTTGGCATGGCTATAGCTCAGTGACACACTGCCTGCCTGGCAAGTACAAGGTCCTGAATTCAATTTCTGGTACTAGGGGGAAAAAAGAACTCAGAGGAGGGCCAGGCATGATGGCATATTCCTGTAATCCCAGTATTTGAGAGGCTGAGTCAGGAGGTTCACCATGAGTTCAGGACCAGGCTGGGCTACATAGTGAGTTCAAGGCTAGCCTGAATTGCACAGTGAGACTAACTCAGAGGAAAACAAAACAAAACAAAACAAAACAAAACAAACAACATTGGAATATGGAAAAGAAAAAGCATCTGAGTTGGGTGTGGTGGCATGTGCCTATAATCCCGTCACCATGGCAGACTAAGACAAAAGGATCATGAGTTCAAGTCGAGTCTGGGCAATTTAGCAAGAGCTTGACTCAGAATTTTAAAAAGGCTACAGATACAGCCCAGTGCAAAGGCCCTGGGTTAAATTCCCAGTAAAACACATGCACACACCCAAGACATCTGTTCTACTAATTTATTGAGGTCTTTAAGACTGAGCTAAAACGTGAAATATTCCTATAAAGCAATATGCTTCTTGAAAAGAGGAAAAAAAAAGTATGTAAATATATATATTCCTTCAAAGCATTGAACTTGGGAGGTTACATTCTTACTCTGATCATGTTACCTTTATTCAAATCAGTTTTATATTTTTTGAGCATTTAAGAGCCCAGGTCATGGGACGGGAATTTAGCTCAGCAGCCTGAGTGCCTGCCTGGCAAGCAGGAGGTCATTAGTTCAATCCCTGGTACCTACAAAAAATAAATAAATTTTAAAAAATAAAAAGCCTAGGTCAGTGACTGAGAACCTTTCAGAGCTTTCAGTGACGACAAACAGCCTGCTGCAGTATGCTGGCCATAGGTTCAGCACTACTGGCCTGGATTATATTAATTTGTATCTGATGTCAAATTTAGTGTGTGTCTAGGTTTTTAAAATCATTTAGACATTAACAGGAGTTGAGCTTGATTAAAATGGAAGATCAAGCCCCAAATAATAGATTTTGGTTAGAAATGAGTTATTTGGTCTATCAGTGGACATGCACTGAGGATTAGACTCCATCTTTATCAGATGATCATGGTTTGTCCACCATGCATGTCCACCAGCAGTATAGTAGTTACATCTGTGAACCACGAAGCTATTTCTTAGGTGACTAAAAAAACAATTTGAAGGCATTCTAAAAGAGTTTTGGTGATATTTTTAGCACTAGCAGCTCTAGAATAAGAATGCAGCTGCCTAAGGGGACTGCTTTGAAGGAATTACCTCATTCCTGTGGTGGAGAGGTTCTGCCTCCTTCCTTTGAGTGACGTTTTATAAGGAGTAACCCAGAGCAACAGGACTTCCCCTGACTGAGAACACTCGAGGCTAGTTCAAACCAAACAACATTCAGGGACTCTGCTATTGGGAAGCTTAGAGCTGGAAGAGGTCCTAGCATTTGGCCTAACCTGGAAGGTTGCCTTCCTGGGAGAGTGCTGTTTATTTTTTGGAAAGAGTTTTTGCTTTTGGTTTTTTTTTTAAACTAAAATGTCTTCCCTATAACTTTCTCTCCTTTAGTTTTAGTTCTACCCTTTAGAACAACACACGACTATTCTACTCCCTCTTCAACATAGCAATCCTTCAGACACTTGAAGACGGCCATCATGCCTCCCCTAACTTTCTCTTCTCCAGGTAGAACATCCCCATTTCTTTCAGCTCTTTCTTAAATTAGATGTTTTAGTGGCCTTACCATTCCTGGTTGTCCTCATCTAAAAGCCCCTTAAGTTTTCAGAGTACTTCCTAAGAGGTGCCAGTGAGAATGGATGGCACTGCTCCCAACATGGTCTGGCTACTCCAGAGTGGGGCCGTCCTGTTCCACAAATTAGCGCAGCACCTGTCTAGTGCATGAATTAACTGTTTAGCAGCCCATCCCACTGTCCACATATATTGTCTTGAGATCAATTGAAATGAGTTTTTTTTTCATATCAAGTGCTTTTAGGCAGCTGCTGTCCCTTCTTCACTAATTGTTTGACATTTTTAGTTGACTCTTTAAACCTAAATGCAGATACCTGTGTATCTCTATTGAGTGTCATAGTCTTCTTTTAAATCCATTTGTTCTAGCTCAGTCATTTCGAACATTATTTCTATCATTTGTCCCATTATATATCTCTCTCAGCATTTTGTTATTTGCAAATTTGGTAGATATGTCTTTCAAGTTATCAGTCACAAATAATGTTGTATAGCATATGAGGTTAGAGAGGAGAAATAAAGTGAGCAAACCCTATATTAATACACCAAAGAGCTCTGTCAGTGACAGGTCCAGAATTCTTGAGGAAGGATTTTTCAACCAATTAAAAATGTATCATCCAACCTACATTTTACCTTCTTATCAGAGATTATAGGAAGGGCTTTTCTTTGACTTGACAGTGTAGTGATTTATCTAAACAGGAATTGACATCTACTTAATGTCTTAGTCTTGGTGAACCTACCTTGGCTCCCAGTAATTGGTCATCACAAACCACCTGTTTTATTATCTATTCTGGAAATCCTCCTTGCCTAAATAGTAGACTGATTTATTGTCTATTATCTTTAGTGACAGGTTTTTTTCCTAGTGCATTTTAATCAAGTTTCAAATGAAATAAGATATACCTTAAATTGATGTGCTTGCTCCGAGTAAGTCACTGTATAAGTGATCCTTAAAGAGAAATCAGTATATTTTGTCATATCTATAAACTAGAAATAATTTAATAGTGTCAGCTCACATTACTGACATCTGATAATCAAAAATGGAAACAGTAAGAGCTGGGCATGGTGGCACATGCCTGAATCCCAGCATTTGGGAGGCCGAGGCAGGAGGATCTCTGTGAGGCCAGCCCAGGCTACAAAGTGAGTTCAAGGCCAGCCTGAACTGCGTAGTGAGACCATCTCAAAAACAAACAAACAAAACAAAATAAAAACAATAAGAAAGGTGAGTAGGGAAATCAGTGTGGTTGTCAAGAACTGTTATCCCTGTTGGTACTTTATTCATTTATTTGATAGTACAGTGGGATAAACCAAGCATGGTGACCACATCCCTATAGAGGCTGAGGCTGGAGGATCACAAGTTCAAGCCCAGCCTAAGCAATTTAGTGACTTGGTGACACCCTGTCTCAAAATAAATAAAAAGGCCTACTTACAAAAATGGGGTGTAGCTCAGTGTGCAGCTTAGGATTCTATCCCAAGTACCATAAAAATAATAGTAATAATAGAAAAAGAAGTACAGTGATATTTTAGGGGTTCCATATTGAAGTTTCTTCGATTCGTGAACAGATACAGGTAAGTAAGGTAGGTGGGTAGGAGTCAAAAATTCAAGTTGGAGGATCTGAATATATAATGTAAATGAATGATGGTGGCAGAGGGTAAGAAACAAGGAGAGATGGGGACTATGCCAGTAAAAGGCACATGTAAAAGACAGTCACTGTTCGACTAAAGCCACTCACTGGTTGCTTTAAAGGCCAAGTGTTGCTCGGATTTCTGGTTTTACAGAAAATTAACAATCAGACTTTGTCACACATGGTGGCATATGCCTGTGATCCCAGCACTCACAACCCTGAGGCAGGAGGATTGCCACAAGTTCAGGGCCAGCCTGAAGTGCATAGTAAGACTGCCTCAAAGGAAAAAAAAAGATTTTTATCCAACTTTCTCTGATATTTAATGAATAACAATTTCAAGAATTTATGAAAGTGCTATTCAGAGCAGAGCATGCTTACAGGCCACCAGTTTGCAACTTCAGTCTTAAGCTGTGGCCTAGATTTATGAAAAGAAAGGCAAAAATAAGACCCTTAAGGAATTGAAAATGTCTCTGTTCGTCATGCAACATTTTATTTCTTGCCCATGAAAAAATTTTTGGGTAGCAGAATGAAAATATAACTTCTTCCTTATTATTTCTCAGGGTTTAGCAGCCTGTGGTTACTATGAAATTGCTGTTGCATAAACAGAAAAAAATTTTTATTAATTAAAAGTCATTTGAAGATTTTTCATTGTACTTTGTTTAGTAGGGTAATGTGCCACTTAACAGTAAATCTTAAGTCTTTATTTTTGGAAATTGGAATTTCCATGCTTAATGTTTCAGAATTGTAAAGGACTCTAAATGATTTGACATACTTATTTAGGCAAAAAGTTTTATTACCTGTATGGAAAGAATTAAGCTAGCAGACAAATATTGGTATATACGTACTGAACTTAAACTTTTGTACAGTTTTAGTGTTGTACAAATTTTGGTCATTGGGACAGAAACCATTACCAGATATTACACATTTTCCTGCTTTACATCTCTCCCCTTCCCACCTTAATGTGTTCATTGAGAATTCTTAAATACCCCCTTTAGATTGAAATCTGCTACGAGCTGGGACAAAATTTGAATATGCAGATGTATTTCCTGCCGTTAAATAACTTTCTAAATATTACATCATTAAGTTTTCTCTTTTAAATTTTGGTTATATTTTCAGTGAGTATAGTCTATCATGTGAAAAAAGAATGTAGCCGGGCATGTGGTGCATGCCTGTAATCCCAGCACGAGGCAGGAGGATCGCCGGGAGTTCAAGGCAAACCTGAACTGCATAATGAGACCCTGTCTCAAAAAACACACAAAAAAACAAAAAACAAGCAAAGTATCACAACATGATCATGAAGGTTAGGCAGTTTCAGTAGGTTAATTTCTAAACTGTTAAATGTTTCAACCCTTTTACCAGTAAAAATTAAGTCTTTGTTGTTGGGCTTATTTAATGACACTATATTTTAAATAGTATTAATAAATTGTTTTAAATTTCCAATTTAATTGATTTCTTATTAACTAACATGTGAGAATAGTGTTAAATAACATACATCTTACTTAAACTTTGTTCTTTGGAAATATGTCTCACCCTTCAAATCTAGAGATGGGTTTATGTTCTTTAGGATTTATCAGGAACTAGAATTATTTAGATTTAAATATATTTGGAGGATGATTAGCATGTGGTCAAATGATTTTAGTCTTTCTGAATGTTTTCTTGGAATTCAGTGGTGTAAATCATGCTACTGGAGAAAACTTGAATCTGTTAATTTTTAAGTACTTTATAAATCTGAAAGTAGTAAACTCATTGTAGAAGAATGAGCTTGATTGTTGGTTTGAACTATCCAGGATTTTTATTTAAGTACTTGTTATTCTGACTTGAGAGCACTTCTGCCTCGCATGAGAATATTACTGTATTCTAGAGTGCTACGGATTTAATTTGTTCTTTCCTTTAGGTATTGATTTTCATGTTTTTGTGTGCTACTTAGTTTATTAATCCTCTTAGTCTCTTTCACACATAGGTTTCTGTGTTTAATCTTCTCACTTCTAACCTCTGCTTAATGAAAAATTGTTTTACAATTTATTATTTTGGTGTGATTTTCTTTGGTGCATATTTTGTTTTTGTTTTTCCAGTCCATCTTAACTATTTACATTAGCCATATAATTTGTTCTTGCTACTTTCTTAGTAGTGACATTTTTCTTTGGCAACCAAATGCTTAGTTCACGTTATTTGCAGAGTATTTGATGGACTTGTGGCTATATCCATTGCATTTTTATGCTTTCAGTATATTTTTAACTTAACAGTTATGACATTTATTTTATGCCATTCATTAACAACTTAATTTAGCAAGCCTCCTTTATGTAGTTTAAACTATGTTGCTTAATAAGGACCCCTGTGTTTTTGTTTTTTGTTTTTTGCTTTTTGCGATAGGATGTCAATGTGTAACCCAGGCTGGCCTGGATCCTTTGTGGGGATCCTCCTGCCTCATCCTCCCAAATGCAGGGATTACGGGTGTGGGCCACCACGCCCAGCAAGGGGCCTTTGTTTGTTTGTTGTTTGTTTTTGAGACAAGGTCTGGCTTTGTGAGATTCTTGAGTTCACTGTGTAGTCCTACCTGGCCCTGAATTTATGGCAGTTCTCCTGCCTCGGGCCTTCTGAGTGCGGGGATTAGGAGTTCTTTTTTTAAGGAAAGGATTTTAGCCTAAAATACATGTGACCTTGGTTTAATCTCCAGTGCCACAAAAAAAGGGAAGGATCTTACTATCATCAGACCAAAATGCACTGCTTTTTCATAGATTTGCCCTATGAAGAGAATGTATTCTTAGAATTTTAATGTTGTTAGACATTGGGAATCTGAAGAGTTCTTAGAATTCTTATAATAAAATGACGTATCCAAAGAAGTCCTGTTTTAACGTCTTAAGAAATGTCTATATATAAAGGAAATGCCCCATGTATAAAGGTTATCTCAGGCTGTGCTTTGAATTTGTAGACATACTCAAATTTAAAATTATTCTTACAAAGAGTGTGTATAGATTCTCTGTAGCAGCCACTGCTGCTGCTGTTTATAATTGCCATTTTGTTAATATACTAAAAGACTTGATAGAGTGGGGTTTACTTAATAATTTCTCATCTTTAAGTATCACCAAGTATCACTAGTTAACATGCAGATATTACAACATTTCCTGTGTTATCTATGATCATCTGTAAATTTGAATTATTTTATTGCTTGATGAAGCATTTCTTCACTTTAGTACATTATCTGTGTCCTCTTCCAAAATATGTTACTATTTAGGCATGCTCAGTTAACAGCTGACTTATGATTTGTGTTGCAATTCATTGTTATTAGATATTGCATATTGATTTCTTAACCTATTTTGAGAGTACTAAAATATTTTATGCCTTCTGGTTCAATTTATGGAAATTGTTATTAGCGGTAATAGGGTGTAGCTCAGTGGTAGAGTACTTGGCTGGTAAGCCCAAGGCCTCGTTTCCCTCCTCAGTTAGCAGGGTCTGCATTGTTACTAGAAATAAACATAGAAAGTTATGGCCAGTAGAGCCAGATATGATGGTCTATACCTATAATAGCAATTTGGGACAGGAAGATCACAAGTTCAAGTTTTGTACTTGGGCAGGATAGCAAAATCCTGTCTCAAAAAATAAAAATTGCTGGGGATGTAGCTTAATGATAGAGCACCCCTAGGTTTGATTTCCAGTATGTGGGTCACAGAGCAGGCACAGACACAAACTCAAGTGATAGATAACACTCCCCAAGTTTTAAGTGCACATATATTACAGGTGTATTTTATCTTAAAAATTCATACCTAAGATTACATAAAGAAATAGTCACAAAATTGGGAAACAGTTAATATTAGTGCGTTTGTATACCTTAGAATTGTGTTTAGAAAGGATAAAATGGCAAGATGAGAAGAATGAAAAACATAAATTCAAATTCATAGCCAGTCATGGTAAAACATGTCTACAGTCCCAGCCCCCTTGGAAGGCTGAGGTAGAAAGATTGCAAGTTTCAGGCCAACCTAAGCAGTGTAACAGTAATCAATCTTAAAGAGGGGAGAAGAAGAAAAAAGGAAATTAGAATCCATTTCTGAGAAATTATAAGATAATACTCTCAGTGGAGCTGCTTTTGCTGCTTTTGAATATATTCTGAATTTTTCTTTTTTTCTACATAATAGCCTGTAGTCAAAGATGAGATTAATTGATATCTAGATCTTTCTGAATTCTTCCCCTTCCTCAAATTTTTTTTTTGTTTTGTTTTTGTTTTGTTTGTTTTTGAGATACAGTCTCACTATGTAGTTCAGGTTGGCCTTGGACTCACCGTGTAGTTCAGGCTGGCCTTGAACTTGTAGCAGTCTTACTGTCTCAGCCTCCCGAGTGCTCGCATTACAGATGTGTGGCACCAACCCTGTCTTCAAATCCTAATTTTGCAGACTTCTATGTTTGCATGATATAGTTTGTTGTATATTACACATAAAAGCCTGTAACAGAAAAAAAGTCTGTCACAGATTACAAAAAAATAATTTCAACTGGACTATTAAAATATTCTATTGGGAAGAAATATTTTACTTGGAAATAACTAGAATGGGTTTGATTCCCTGGGTCATTAGGATATTGCAGTTGATCACATTCCCTTCGTTTCATTATTGATCCAATAAAGATTTTAGTTCATATTTTTGTACTTAAAATAAATTGCATGTTTATGGTCCTTCAGTGCAGGATTACACAGGAATTTTGGTTACCCTGTGTATGCCATATGTGACTTCCCACAAACAGTTCTTCATTTAACTTGTTATAGTCTAAATTTTGAAAAATTTTCTACTCTGGGTTAAGAATCACCTCTCCTGATACTCAAGTCTAGACATGTTGGTTGGCTCTCCTATCTGTGTTGAGGAGAGCTTGACCTCTGATAGATAGGGGGAGAGAGAGAGGATTTGAGCACTTCTGAGCTAGAAGTTTCCAAAGAACCTGCAAGCACTGACAAGCTGCAAATAATTCATTAGGGCCACATCCCAGATTTCCTGTTCTAAAAAGAGACATGGCTGAATTAAATGATCTTATTCCACACAGAGTAGAAATGATTGGTGTTTTTGATGTATCACTAGGTTAAAAATAACTTTTCTGCACACAACCCCATTCACTTTTTGACCCGGTAATATTCATTTCTGGGAAGTGTTTTTTTTTTTTTTTTAATCCATTTTATTCAAACATAGAAAAAAACGCCAACATTTCAAAGCATGCCAATCCAGGATAGCAATGTTACATACATTGTGCATTGTTACCCTCAAATCACTCACTTCTGGGAAGTCTTAAGGAAAATACCCTAAATAGAAAAAAGTTTCTTTTCTTGAGACAATTGTCTCACTATGTAGCCCAGGCAGGCCTCAAACTCATGGCAGTCTTCCTGCCTCAGTCTCCTAAGTGCTGGGATTTGTACAGGCATACGTGTCACCATTCCTGGATAGAGAGAAAAATCTTATGAAGAGACCTGTTCATCTCTTTATTTATAATTACCAGTAAATGAAGATAACCAAGAATTGGAAGATGGAATATAAATGCAACCATATAAAGTATTTCCATAATCTATGGAAAAATTCCCATACTGAGTTAAGTATAAATTATACATATTGTGTTTGGAACTGTGTAAAATTACAGAGCAATAAAGGCACTGGCATATGCCTGTAATTCCATCACTCTGGAAGGCTGAGGCAGAAGGATTACAAGTTTGAGTCCAACCTAGGAAACTGAGCAATTTAGAGAAACCCTCTCTCAAAATAAAAAATAAAAAAGGGACGTAGCTCAGTGCCAAGGCCCTGAGTTCAGTCCCCCCATACCACAGTCTTCCCAAAAGAGCCTAAAAGGAAACTTGCTGCTTTGCTTTATTTTCTATATATTTTATAATGATTGTACAGTACCTTTTTATAATTGAAAGTAAACTTTAAAAAAACTCTGCAGTATAATTTAATTTTATGATATATGAGTAATTTTCAAAAAGTTAAGTTTTTAAATGTGGAGGAAGTCTTCTTGAGTTTAAAAATTAGGGCACAGTTTTATAAAACTGGTATTTGAGCCCTGAAGTAACAAATGTCAGTCGGTTTTTGATACTTAAGAAACATGTTAAGATTGTATTTAGCTGGTGTCAGCTGAAGAGGAGAAGTGTGGTATCCATTATAAATGCTTTATCTTACAAATAGAGCCTAGTAGTGCAACTTTTAAATGATCATGGTAGCCACCTGTGGCAGCACATGCTTGTAATCCCAGCACTCAGGAGACTGAGACAGGAGGATCACTGTGAGTTCACAGCCAGCCGGGGCTATATAGTGATCTCACAGCCAGCCTGCACTACCTAGCAAGACCCTGTCTCAAAAAGGAGAGGAAAAAAGAAAGAAGGTAGATCATAGTAAAGACATAAAATAGTTTTCTAAGTAGCTTTCAATGTCTTTAATAGCATTGAGTCATTGAAATATACCTTAAGAGTTAATAGTTGCTTTAAATTTTAAACTGACTATAGTTTGAGCACATATCTATGCTGTTTTTTTAATTTTTAATTTTTTTTCTGTTTTTTAATATATAAATATGTATCCCTGTTTTGCCTATCGAAGGAAAAGGCTTGGGGAAAATAATTAGTATCTTCAAATGAAGAAAAAAATTAAGCCATAAAGTCGGTCCGAATACATAGGTGCAGCAGTACATGCCTGTGTACTAGCCCTTGGGAGACTGAGACAGAAGGGTTGTGAGTTCAAGGCCAGCCTGGACTACATAGTAAGGCACTGTCTCTAAAACGGAATTTTATTTAATGAATAATACTTTCCTAAAAGCCAACAAAGGGAGCTGTGTGAAACAGAGCCCTTATTTGAAGCATATTTGCAAGAAGTCTTTTGAGTGATTTTAGCATGATTATGGCTAGCTTTGATCCTAATCCTTTTCTCCTCTTAAGTTCAATAATAAACTTAAAAAATTCAAAGTAAAAGATAAGATCTGAGGGCTGGGGATTTAGCTCAGTGGCTTAAGCGCCTGCCTGGCAAGCGTGAGGTCGTGAGTTCGATCCCCGGTACCAAAAAAAAAAGATAAGATCTGGGTTCAGTACCAAGTACCACCCCAAAAATGGTGAGCAAGGCTGAAGCAGAAGCCCTAACACGCTTTTAGCCCACGTTCCTACTTTGAACTCTGCACGTCTTATTGGAGACGTTTGCTTTGTTACTCTCACCACAGGTCCATGGTGGTTTATGAGTTTGAAGTGTTGGAGTCAGTTTTTCACACAGTTACTGTACTTTTTAATAGTCTGGTTATAAGCATCTATAAAAGGGGTTAGGGGTTTAGGTCGGTAGCATAAGCACCTTCCTGGCAAGCATGAGGTCACGAGTTTGATCCCCAGTCCAAAAAAAAAAAAAAAGGCATCTATAAACTTCATGACTAATAATCATTACTCCATTTCACATGAATACTTAGGGTTATCACATTTGTTAGAACTGCTTATGGTACTGGTTTTGAAGACTTCTTCTGGTGTTTCAGATATGCCAAGAGCAGTTTCAGGGACATCCTGTGTAGAGAACATACGTAACAGCTTAGGTTTCCTTGTCTGGTGTTTGAATATTTGAAAAAGTAGATACAGGTAGGGGGTTTTGTGTGGTTTTATGTTTTTGGTTTGGTTTTTTATTTGAGGGGTTTTTTTAGGCAATTTGCCATAGAAGACATTTATTTTAAATGTGGAAAGCAAGAGACCCTTCATATAGGGAGACAACTCAACATATATGTGGGATGTTTGACTGAGAGATGTTATTTTGAGTCCCTTTCTTTGCTGTGAATGCCAAACTGTGTGCACATGTGTAAAAGGTTAAGAGCCCAGGTAGCTGAGTGGGGTGCCGTGCTGCTAGCAGACGACGAAGGCAGTGTCACTCACCAGGTGCATGCGGTCAGCTCTGTGGAAGATTCCATCTTCATGGAGTCATCTCATGGTCCCCTTTTTCTTGAAGCCAGGTAACATTTCCCACCATCTGTGGGGTGGCCTGTTGGAGTTTTTCCAACTAGAAAAACTTAAACCTAAATATTCTCTTCCCTAACATTTTGGGTTTTTTGTTTTGTTTTAATAAAACATTGCTTGTTGGAAGAACTAACTTGCAAGATGGAAACGACCTATGTTATTACTTTGTTTTGTAAGAAGTGTTTTGTTTTGTTCTTTGATAGAAGCTGGTGAGGATGAGGGATTGGAGTGCTGTGCTGCTTGGCCATGACGAGAAGCATGGAGCACTGGCTTGTGTTCTAGACTTTCATTTCTAGGGATGCACAGATTGCATTTTGTGATAACTAATCTTATCATTGTGTGACTATTACTGAAGTAGTTTTGTATAAATTGAATTCTTGGCTCTTAACTCTTTTGTATATGTCAGTGTCTTGTCTGACCTTGCTTCCAAGCTATTCGTTTAACTTGGTTGTAAAATATCCTAATGACAGAGGCTCTCTAAGCTCTTAATTCTGAATTCACCTCAATTGTGTTCACTTAACTAAGACTTCAGTGACATTTGAATAAAATGTCCCAGCCTTTGCTTAAAGCTTTATCCTCTTCATGGTAAGCTGTCATACTTGAGACTCTTGAAGGTGCTTAGCAGTGTTATTAACTGAGCATGCTCACAAACTCAGTTTGTGGTACAGGCTGTCCCTGTTTTTGTGATGCATTACATGGCTTCTTTTATGTCATTACCTTTCAACCTATCATGTTACATTATGTCCTTTATTTGGTAC
This sequence comes from Dolichotis patagonum, assembly GCA_004027295.1. Lineage (NCBI taxonomy): Eukaryota > Metazoa > Chordata > Mammalia > Rodentia > Caviidae > Dolichotis > Dolichotis patagonum. The sequence goes on from PVJX010034379.1 coordinate 18,186, forward strand.
CATTATCACTGCCTGTCTAACATCAGGGTGTTTTTTTGTTTTTTTCCTCCCTTTCTCTTTAATTAGCAGTAACCAAATTAATGGAAAGCTAATAAATCTTCCCCTGCCCATTTGGGCTTTTTTGTGTGTGGGAATGTGTGAATTTCTATGGGGCTTATTGTTTCCAAAGTTGACTTTAATCATGGCTCTTAAAAAGTATTGTCACTTGTCACTTAACTGCTTACACGTAGCTCTTGATTCCTGGGTACACAAGTTTGTACCCTGTTTATATTCCTTGAGTATGACCCTCAAAATTGTGAAAACCCTGGCTTAATTCTGATTTGGAAGGACCACAGTAGTATTAAAAAGTGGTGGATTGATTTATGTAATTTCATTTCCCATGTAAAGAAAATTGTACATATTTAGATGTCAGCTCGAAAGTAGCAGTTAATTATGAAGACGTTTGTCTTTACTGAGGTCTACAAAGTGTCATTTTCTTAAGATAATGGTTAATCTGAGCAATGTATACATGACTGTTGTGATAAATGTTTTTGTATGCAATTAGCCTGACAAGTGTGCTAATACTTCCCTACAAATAGGCCATTATATGACCGGCATAAGGTTTTCCTACTAATTGTGTTTCAAATATTAATTGTATTTTCTGACTACAGGCACGTGACACAAGCTGACCTCAAGAGTTCCACGTTTTGGCTTCGAGCAAGTTTTGGTGCTACTGTTTTTGCAGTTTTAGGCTTTGCCATGTATAAAGCATTATTGAAACAGCGATGATTAAAAAAAAAAAA
>PVJX010034380.1:0-17500 GCA_004027295.1 Dolichotis patagonum
AAAAAATTTGTTTGAACTATCACACATATTCAAATTCCAATAAGACACAATGTGATAGATAGAACCAACGGTAGTAGAACAAAAAAAGCATGGTAGGACTTCTAAGAAGGATGATATTAAATCAGCAATAGCTGTCATAATGTTTTCTTCAAAACAGCTGTTCATATCATCACGTATGATATAGTCAAACAAAACAGGAGTAAATACTAATTTTAAAAACCAAGATGATCTTCTTGTCTTGGACTCCAAACTCTCAGAAGGAAGAAGATACTCCAGTGGTTATATGTGGTGGGTTTGTTTTGTAACTGCTCTAAACTTTGGTCTGTTTTTGTAGGCTCTTGATCTTCCACAATGGGTGAACCACAGCAAGTGAGCGCACTCCCTCCACCACCAATGCAGTACATCAAGGAATATACAGATGAAAATATTCAGGAAGGCTTAGCCCCTAAGCCTCCGCCTCCAATTAAAGACAGTTACATGATGTTTGGCAACCAGTTCCAGTGTGATGATCTTATCATCCGCCCTTTGGAAAGTCAGGGAATTGAACGACTTCATCCTATGCAATTTGATCACAAGAAAGAACTGAGAAAACTCAATATGTCTATCCTTATTAACTTCTTGGACCTTTTAGATATCTTGATAAGGAGCCCTGGGAGTATAAAACGAGAAGAGAAATTAGAAGATCTTAAGCTACTTTTTGTACATGTGCATCATCTTATAAATGAATACCGACCCCACCAAGCAAGAGAGACCTTGAGAGTTATGATGGAGGTCCAGAAACGCCAACGGCTTGAAACAGCTGAGAGGTTTCAGAAGCATCTGGAACGAGTAATTGAGATGATTCAGAATTGTTTGGCTTCTTTGCCTGATGATTTACCCCATTCCGAAGCAGGGATGAAAGTTAAAACTGAACCAATGGATGCCGATGACAGCAACAATTGTACTGGACAGAATGAACAGCAAAGAGAAAATTCAGGTCACAGGAAGGACCAGATTATAGAGAAAGATGCTGCCTTATGTGTCCTTATTGATGAAATGAATGAAAGACCATGACGTCTTCCTGTTCTTTTTTCCTTTTGTTAAATAGAGTTGTAAATTATTTTCTTTTAGACAGTGTTAAAAGAGGTACTGTATAACTAAAAACGTGTTTTTTCTTGATTCCACCTTTTATGCTATAAGCAGTAATTTCATTGCTCAATAAAAATAGGCAAATGAATACACCTACATTAAGAGTAATTACTTTAAAAAGCAAAATGTAGGGAACCCACTGGGGACCCCTTCTGTCTCTCAGGAGCAATTCCTATTCTCTATTCCCCATTCCTATTCTACAGTAAATTTTCCTACTTTTCAAAAAAAAGCAACATGTTTGCTGTTGTGTGGGAGATTCCAGTGTTTGAAGTTGCAATAGGGTAGCAAGCTTTACCTTTGAAAAAAGCAAACTTGTCACTTGGTTTAAGAATGATGAATAAAGTATATTGAGGTGTATCTGTGGAATTATGAAACCTGTAGACTTACTTCGTTAAAAATTTTACTTTGTCTCCAAAAAGTAGCATAAAATGCTAAAAGAAGAAACCAGTACAATTAAATGTATTTTCCCCACAACTCTTGCCATATCACCCCCCAACCTCTTCACTCTGTCCTGCATAAAATGATGGGATGGTAGTTCTATAAGCTGGGCTTTTTGTTTTGTTTTGTTTTGTTTTGGATAACAAGAATTAAACTCGGAACCTTGTGCTTACCAGGCATTCACCGTGCCACTGAGCTGTATCTCCAGCCTAAGCTGTTCTTTTTGCCAGTCATTCAGGTAATGAATTATTTGGTTACTTTAGTTCCATGAACTCATTTTAGCAATTAAGAAGACTATGTAGTTAACTATACATTTCCTTTTATATTAGCTCAGGTTTGCTTCGGGCTGGAAGCCTGCAACGGGAAAAAAGTTTGGTAGCCAAGACTGCTAGACGTCTACCAAAGATCTTGCTTCCTTTTGAGATAATGTTGAGAGATGGCTCCCTAGTCAGAGACGGCATACCCTAAATGTGGTCTTATATCTGTGTGAGGTCCTATGACGTAAGTCCTGGAGGATGGGATAATATGGGGTAGGAATCCAGGTTTACCTCATTAAAATTTCTTTCATGATCCTCCACTTTCTTCTTTCATCTCCCGTTTAGGTAGGCATATCCAGAATATCTTCAGAAGCCACTTGAAGATGGCAAAGATGCAGTCACTGGTTCCTTGAAAGAGGTCTAGGTCTTTCATTAATTGCACATCTCCTTTCTCAGAAGATTTGACTTTATGTGGGCAAAAACTAAACTTGTTTTTAGTACTGAGATTATTATTTCTGTACTTTTTTTTTCTCCTTCCACTCCCATGTCTCTTCCACCAAGGTCTTGGTGGAGAGGTAGCCTTGTATCTGAGCTCTCTGCCTGCCATTTTCTTAATGTAGGCCAGGGATTCTAAAATTGTGGTCCTGGATCTGCCATATTAGTGTCATCTGGGGACAAATTCTGACCCCACTCCAGACCTGAGCCAGAAACTAGAGACAATGTCCAGGAAGCTGTATTTTATCAAATCTTCCATGAGATTATGATGCAAGCTCAAAATTAAGAATCACTGATAGAGATAATGCTGTTTTTTAGATTTCTGCTCATCAGGTTTCTAGCAAACAATTTGCTTCATTAAGGTTTAAAGTTGGGTGCAGTGGTGCATGCCTGAAATCCCAGCACTTGGTTGGCTGAGTGAGGCAGGAGGGTTGCTGTGAGTTTGAGGCCAGCCTGGGCTACATAGTTTAAGGAAAGCCTGAACTACATAGTGAAACCCTGTCTCAAAGAAAATCTAAAAAGATCTTACTGGCTCCAGAGCTGGTCCAGATCAGTTTAAAACAATTATAGGGCCGGGGATATAGCTTAGTGGCATAAGCGCCTGCCTGGCAAGTGCAAGGTACGAGTTTAATTCCTGATACAAAAAGAAATAAAAATTGAAATTCATGGTGGTGCATGCCTATAATCCTAGCACTCAGGAGGCTGAGGCAGGAGGATCATTGCAAGTTCAAGACCAGTATGGGCCAAACATTGAACTTTAGGCCAGCCTAAACTGCATAGTGTGATCCTGTCTCAAAAAGATAAGTAAATACATATATGCATAAACAAAATGACTACAGGCCAGTTCTGTGAGACGTGTTGCCTTAAAAAATCTTGGGTACACTGGGGTTTTCCCAAGTAGACATCTCTATCAGGCAGGTGCCCTAAGTAGTTCACCTGTCTTCTTTTTGTGCCACAGCCCTTTGGGCTCCAGAGACTCCAGAAAAGCAGTCTAGGTTTCAAGCTTCAGTTGAAGTGAGGGAGCAGTCTCTACCTTAATCTTGTGAGGGAACAAGGTTGAAATTACATAGCAGTGAGCAACTCTCCAAAGATTTGTCTCACCGTTAGTTCTTACAGCTTTGAGGAGGATGTTGAGTAGAGAGTACAAAACCAGTCTGGGGCCACTACACAGTCCTGGAATGTAAAAATGGTATCACCTGACATCGTTAGGAATCACAACAGTTGCTCGTGTATGTTGGAGGAGTTGGTGAGGGCTGAGGAGTTAAAATGCCGTGAGACAGCTTTAGAGGCCTAGAGGGTCTGATCTTTGCAGTGCAAGATTCCCCCAAGCAGACTCTTAGGGTCTCTGCTGTAAACTATACTACAGTGCAATGAGAAAGCACCGAGGAAGCTGTGTTTTATCAAGCCTTCCATGAGATTATGGTGCAAGCTCAAGATCAAGAACCACTGGCAGAGGTCATGCTGTTCCTCATCTGTCCACTTTTAATTCCTCCCTCATCTGGAAGGAATTATGATTAGTGGTCTGGTAGTCATAACAAGTTTAAAAACGTAATAAGACCATTGGATTGTGTATTAAAATACAACTCTGGGCTGGGCGTTGTGATCCATACCTGTAATCCTAGCACTTGGATGGCTGAGGCAGGAGGATTGCTGTGAGTTCAAGGACAGCCTTGGCTTCATACTGAATTGAGGACCAGTGAGACCCTGTCTCAAAAAAAAAAAAAAAAAAAGAAAAGAAAAAAGAAAAATTCTTCACACTTGCTTGTATAAACATTGTTGAAAAATGAATTCATCCAAAAAAAAATATCTGAAAGAATCACCTGAACTGCACTTGGAGTGACCAATTCCCAGACTAAAGATTCTGGTTTCATTTTTATAGACTGGGCCCCTAGCATTAGTTGTAAGAAATCTGCAGGTGATTCTGTACAGTAGTTAAGAAGTATTGTTCCCCTGACCCATGTGCTATGTAATTTTGTTGTGGTTTTTTTCTTTCTTTTTGTGTTTGAATAAAGTGGATTTGGAAAATAAAAACAACAAATTAAAAAAAATATATTGTGTAGCTGGGCATGGTCCCGCATACCTCTAATCCCAGCATTTGGGAGACTAAAGCAGGAGGATCATGTTGAGTTCGAGACCAGCCTGGGTTACAAAATGAGCTCAAGGCCAGCCTGAACTGCATAGTGAGACCCTGTGTCAAAAAGACAAAAAACAAAACAAAACAAAAGTATTGTATAATCAATGTTTTATTACTGGTGACAAAATTGTACTTAAACTAGCTGAAGTTGGGGCCAGGGATTTAGCTCAGTGGCATAAGCACCTGCCTGGCAAGTGCAAGGTCATGAGATGGATCCCCACTACCACAGAAAACACAAACAAAAACTAGCTGAAGCAGAAAGATGAACTCATTGGGAGGATAGGGAGTTTACCATGGTAACGAAGGATAAAATGAACATCCGGATCCTGAGGAAGAAAGAAAAGCTGTGGACAGAGTGGGGTTCAATGGGCCCAAGATCCTCCCTGTTAGCGTCACTCTCTACAGACCAGTCTTAATGATGCAGGTGTAGAAAACTCTGCATTCAGTTCCTAAGTTTCATGTACAGATGATTTTCAACTTACAGTGTGTTTATATCTTGATAAACCCATTATAAGTGGAAAATATAGTGGGTAGAAAATGCTATCAATACGCCTATCAAACGTCATAGCTCAACCTAGCTGAGAGGTGCTCGGAATACTTACGTTAGCCTACACCTGGGTATCAGAAGGGTGTTGTGTATTGCTAGTCCAGGAAAAGATCCGAATTTGAATTATAGCTTCTACCAAAGGCTTATCACTTTCACAACACAATAAAGCTGAAGCATCACAAGTCAGGTCATTTTAAGTTGGGAACGGTCTGTATTTCTGTGTTTACCACTGCCTGTGAGTTGCCTCCCAAGTACAAACTTCAAATTGCCTGCCCTCTTAATCCTCCATCAAGGGCCCTGATGAGTTCTGGTTCTGCTTTCTCTCTAGATTTAAATTTCTCCAAGTAAACCTCTTTAACTGAAAAATATGATTACCATCATAAATAGTTCAAGCCACGATCCAAAGTCAAACCGGGGATATGTTATTCTTCCAGTAGTGATGGTTCCCTTATGACTGAAAAAAATTTTTAAAATGCAATGGGAAAAAAAAAAACTTTTGCTTTGTGGAAAAAAAACCCCTAGATGAAAGGGAAGCTAATAAACCAGCAAGCATGAGGTAAATAGGGGATTACACACCTGATTTCAACGGGGCCACTCAGTTGGGACTTTGATCCTGTAAGAATTCGGTTGTCCCCATTAACTTAACATCCATGTGTGGGGGAACCACTTCATCTCAGAGGGAGGAAGGGATGCTGATCTGACAATACTGCACACGTTCACTGCAAATTAAGCACATTAATGCTTTGGTGTAATTACCAAAAATAAACATTGGACGAATATTAGTATGACAGTATTTCCCCCAATTATTCATTTATTTTCTGTATTCATGTGATTAATATTTGTCTTAGTCTTCTCTATGCTTGACACTCTGGAAGGGGAGAAAAAAATGGAAGAAAGATAATATGAATGAGTTAATTTTTGAAGGTGATAAGTTTAGCATCCTCCAAAGAACCTTCCTTTCCTGTTGCCTACTCCAAACACCTGGTCCACATTATGGAGAGAGAAATAGGCTTAAGGGCTTTAGAAGGCAGCCTCTACTCCTGTGCAGTGTGTGGGAGAAAAGGCCTTTTGAGCCCTTGAGGCCATTGTAAGCAGTAAGTGCAATTGTCTCTAGGAAATAAAAAAGTTGGCATAAAAAAATATAAAAGAACAATAAAAAATAAATAAAAAAGAACATCTATTGTAGCTAAAATGCAGTATAGTGAAAGGGAGATAGAACTAGAGAAGCAGATGGAGGGCAGATACACAGGATTTAGAGAGCAAAAGAGCTTGGCTTTTATACTAAATCTGATGGGAAATCAGTTACAAACACATACATAGTACGTTGTGGCAAGGCTCTGATCCCTTCACATAGTCATTTTATCTTTGAATTGGCCCAATGAAATTGCAATTACTTTTATGCCCATATTACAGATGGCAGAGTGAAGGTTCAGGGATGTTGTGTAGCTTATCCGAGGTCATTCAAGTAGTGACTGGTAGAACCAGGATAGCAAGTAGGCATGCTGAGACCACCCCTCCTGTGAGTTGGCAGAAGCCACGCTGGGTCTTGGAGGAGTACAGCAAGAAGCCAATTTTCCCTTCCCACAAGCTATGCAGGGCCCAGGAAGAGAGAAGCCAATTTGCTTCCCTGTGAAACTGGTGTGTGGGCTAAGAATCAACCCCAGCACCCCTCCACATATACGGTAAGCAACCGACTTGGACTTGTTCAGAGGACAGGCTGAGTTGACAGCAACTGAGATACAAAAACAACATTAGCTTGCACTGTTTGACTGACTTTGCAGGCCTAAGGCTGGAAGGCTGAACATCTATCTATTAGAAGGATAACAGTGTGCAGTACAGCAAATATGGGGATTTCCTACTGTCTTATTTCTGAAATCCAATATTGTTCAAACTGTTTAGCTTTGCTCTGATGTATTATTTTGTTTTATTTAATGTTCTGCTTTTATTGTTTTTTTTTTCCATTTTTGTTTTATTAGATTTTACTATGTCTGGTCGTATGGACAACTATTGTGAAGATAATAAGAGGTATGGTAGCCACTGTGGATTTTCTTCTATCCTGTTTTGAAATTCTGTACCACTTTCATTGTTTTGTTTTGATTGACTTTATTCTGTTTCATTTTGTCAGGTTTTATCCCCTTTAAAATAAAAATTTTTAAAAAATTGGCATTCTGGTTTCAAAGCCTAAGCACTTCCCTCCTATTCTTCATTGCCCTCTATTCCAGTTTATTACTAATAAGTTGTTTGGTAAATAAGTAGTGAAGCCAAGTGGAATCCAGTATTTTAATCTTTGACATCACGCTTACAAATACGTCATGGCCCTAAACTGGAGGGGGAACATATTTGTAAATCAAAATTATGGATTCCCTTGGAATATATTAAAGCATTTATGACTTAACTAAGATTTTTGTATCTTAAAGTGCTGTGCTTAAAGTTCTAATCTTCCTATAAAATCTTCTTAGGATGTATTGCCCTTGTTTTTGACTAATAAAAACAGAATTCAAGTTTGTATTTTACTGAGGTTGATCCAGGTCAGGATCTTTTTTGGTAAAAATGTAGTTAAGAAGTATTTGAGGATCTTGCAGTCTCTGTTGCAATCACTGGACCACTCTGACTTGAAAACAGCCATAGATAACAGGTAAACCAATAAGGCTACTGCGTTTCCATACAACTATATATTAGAACCGAAGTTTGAATTTCAATATTTTTGACATTTCCTGTTTGTGGGAGTTCAAAATCAGAGGATAGACTAGATTTGGCCGATGGGTCATGATCTAGATGACTGGATTTTAAACTCTATTTTGTTACAAAGATACTATTACATAGCATAGAAATAAAAGTGTTAGAATATGTTTCATGGGATCTTTCTAAGGATTAAATTAGGTAATGGCTGCAAAGCACTTACCACATTTTCTAGAACAATACTTAGAAATCTTGTGAAAGTCAGGTATTATCCTTCCTACTGTCTTTTGAAAAATTTCGTATTTCATTGACAAATAATTATGATATATATTTAGGGGTATAGTGTGCGTTTTGATACAAATACACATTTTGGTATTGAGTCTCGTCTTCTGCATACTACTGATGCAATATTTATTAAAAAGAGGTTTGAACTGCAATGCGACCAGTCTTCCAGTAAGTGGCGCTTTTATCTCAAGTTTAAGAGGCTGCCTGTTTGTTGGCAGAGAAAGAGGCTTATGTACCATAACTCTGATGACCGATGTCAGAATTACACTGAATCTTTAGCTAACCCAGTTGATATTTGTTGAGTCAGAGATGGTTGCTGTTAGAAAATACCCAAAATTCTAGAATGTGGGTGCCATTATTCACCAGCTGTGTGGCCATGCTTTGGCATATTACCCTCCCTGGGAGCTCAAATTCCTTGACTGTGGTAATTACAGCCTGCACCCCATAGTAATACAGCTCTGAGAGTGAAAGGGAAGACCCAGCTGGTCCCTCTTCAATTGGCCCAGGCAAGATGGTTAGTCTTGGGTGTGCCTATCTCTGCTGTATCTGATCCGGAAGGCTGAGGTGCTCTAGAGGTCTCTGGGCCTTAAACTTGGGGCTTTGAGTTCCTGCTACTTGCAGATTAATGAAGAGAAAAAGGAGGAAGGCATCAACAATAAATAGCAGAAATGAAAAGAAATGTTTCTATGGTTTTTTTTTTTTGGTCTTTTTGAGACAGGGTCTTGCTATACAGTTCAGGCTGGCCTTGAGCTCACTTTGTAGCCCCAGCTGGTCTCATACTTGTAACCATCCTTCTGCCTCAGCCTCCCGAGTGCTGGGATTACAGGCATGTGCTATACAACAACCAGTGTTTCTATAAATATTACAGAAAGAAAAAAAGTGAAAGTGTAATGGATAACTTTATCCTGGTACATTTGAAAATTTAGAGAAAAATGGGCAAATTCTTACAGAAGTGTCCTTATTGGTTTAAGAATAGGAAACTTGAATAGTTCACTAAGGATTTTTAAAAGAAATATCAGTAAGGGCTGGGGATTTAGCTCAATGGCATAAACGCCTCCCCGGCAAGTGCTAGGTCATGAGTTCGATCCCTGGTACCAAAAAAAAAAAAAAAAGTACTGTGTAAAAAAAGTATCCATAGTCAAAATCTTCTCCTAAACCAGGCTTGGTGGCACACACCTGTAATCCCAGCACTGAGGAGGCTGAGGCAGGAGGATCATTGCAAATTCCAGACCAGCCTGGGCTGCAAAATGAACCTGAACTGCATAGTGAGACCTTGTCTCAAAAGGACTAAAAAAAAAAATCTTCTCACAAAGAAAAGTTCAAGTTGAAATAGCTTTGCTGGCAAGTCTGCCAGAATTGCCAGAAAGCACACACAGAATAAAACAATTCTACTCATACAGATTCAGTAGGAAAACAGGCGACATTTCCCATCTCTATTTGAGGCTGGTATAAACAAAGCATTAACAAATGGAACCCAATAATATATAAAAATCAAAAGGTAATGTTTTATGGCTTATTTGTGTTTATTTCACAACAGAAAATTAATTTCTGTAGTCTGTCAAAATAGTAGATTAAAATACGTATTTCAACAGATGTGCAGTGGGCATTTATAAAAATTAGCATCCAGGAAGGGAAAGAGGAAATATATATATATATATATATATATATATATATATATATATACATTCAAGGTAGTTAAGATAATTATACTACCAATTTCTCTTAGTTCATTGAAAAGAAAGGTTGTGCTAATATTGTTTGGTCAGTTTTTCATGGATATATCTTGTAATCTGAGCAACTCTTCTTTTTTTTTTTTTATCGGTACCAGGGATCAAACATGACCATGTGATTGCAAGGCAAGCACTTATGCCACTGAGCTAAATCCCCAGCCCTGAGCAATTCTTTAAAGATAACAGTACGCAGTATATTAGCCATAGTTACACTCCTATTATCTTATTTTGAAGTTTCATTGTTTTTATTTTTTTAAAGATATTAATAACTATTGATAAAAACAGAAAAACTCTTTTAGAACTTTAAAAATAAGGTAAATGCAGGCTCCATAAAATCTGTAGCATATATAATACCCAAGGTGAAAACCTGAGACCTTTCTTTTGAAAGCAGGTATAAAATAAGTTTGCTTGCCATCAAAACTGGGTTTAGTGGTACATGTCTGTAATTCCAGCCTTTTGAAAGACTGAGACAGGCAGATTGCAAGTTCAATCCCAGTTTGGGGAATTCAGTGAGACTCGGTCTAAAAAATTTTTTTTAAAGGACTAGGGGATGGGTTTGAGCCCCAGTAATGCCTAAATTACACATGTACATCCAAACACACATACATAAAAAACCACAATAAGCTTATCATTGAATATGTACTACATTCTCTAACTACCCAGCATGGTACCAAAAATAAAGGAAACCAAATTTGCAGAAAATGTCAGCACTGAAAATTTAATACAGTCTACTGATAATTTATTATTAAATATTTACTAATTGCTAAGGAAAAATCAATACTTAAATTTTATTTCAATCTGATCAACAATTGGAAAATAAATTTTGAAAGGGTTTTGTCCTAGAATAAGCTGCAGTGAGAGGCGGGACCAAACAGCTGGGAGGCGGGACCAAGCAGAGTGTTTGCCTCGCATCTTTCCCTGTGACAATTCCTTTCCCAGTGGCACAAAAAGGGGTCCCCATCAGTAACTTGTGCGTCATCAATGCCCGCCCTAAGTGCCACCCCCTGTGGAAGGTTACATGTATACCGCATGCCACATGTGCTGGTCAGAGAATGCCAGGCTGTCTATAGTCATGGACTTCTCTCCACATCCTTAGAATAAAGGCTGTATTTATTTTATATCTTCTTTCTCATTGTGCTGAAAACCTAACAGAATGGTGCCATGTTACTCAAATGGCAGAGAACGTTAGCTCCAGTTGGCTAACTGTGCCTAGGAGCCAGCGTGTTTTCCTCCGGTACTGTTTACTTGCCCCTGCTAATCCACGTGCAACAGCGGCCCTCCTCACTCATCAAAGGTGAGCTACCACCGCTAGGGGTTTTCTGCTTCTGTTCCTAAACCCACAAGCTTGTAGTCAGAAAACCTACCCTTGCCGTCCAGTGTACATAGATGGCTGTTTTCGTGATCCTTAGAACATACAGCCTAAGGCAAAACTGTGCTTTTTGTTCCCTGGGACCCCTCCCCAAATTCTTCCGATGATAGCCGGGAGAATGGATGTTAGGATTTTCCATGTCACACTTTCAAATTAGGTGATGACCTCTTTTGATAGATGTGATCCTGGACAGCTTCCACTTTCCTTGGGGGAGAGCTAAAGCTCTTACATTTTTTTTTCAGCTCACTTATAATTTGGTCACATGGACCATTTCTGGTCTCCCAAAAAACACAACTCTGGGGTGCCTGGTTCATAACCTTGGTGCTCTTGGCCTCAAAAAGGCTATAAAAACCAAAAAGCTTATCTTTTATTTATGCATTTCTCACAGTGGTGGCAAGTTGGCAGAAACCCATCATTTTTAGGCTGTTTTACTCTGAGGATGTGTCTTTTTCTCACTCTGTCTTACAACTCTCCCCTGTCTCTCCCAGACCAAATCCTGCAGTTTACTCAGCCAGAGGTTCCTGTACCCCCTGCGCTGTCCTCTCGCAGTTCCCATGGAGGACAGCCACCATCTTGTGGCCCTCCACCACATGACTGTGTGCCGCCCTCTTGCGACGGGTCTCAGGATCAATGGGCGCCACCTTGTGGCCCCTCGTGTTATGTTACCTGCAGCCGCTAAGCTGCTGTGGGTCACACAGTAACCAGCCAACAGCCTGTGTTTCCTTGTCACATGGTGACAAGTGACCACTTTGTAGCCAAACATCAGGCAATTGTCCACACACACCTGCTGGATGGTTGGCTGCTCATTGGCTGTCTACTCCACAGCCTTCTCAGCCTCAGTCTCTACTCCCGCTTCAGGAACAGGCTGGCCCCGAGGGATTAATTAATATATATGTCCCTTTCTCCCTCTCTGACCTATCTCAGATTAGCCATAAATTAGGTTCCTTTTCTGCCATTCTTATTTCAAGATATCTCTATTAATTAATCTACAAAAAGGTTCACAGTAGTCTATTTATTATAGCTCAAACTGGCCAAATATATTTGAGTGCACTCTAAATTTGTAAGATAATTGTCAGTCAATATATCTGTTGTCTGTTTGTCCAGTCTGTTTATACTGTATAGATCATCTGTCCACGTTTGTCCATTTGCCTGCTCTGTAAACAGCTGTTCCTATTATTTGAACTCAACAATAATTTTTTTCCTCCTCTTTTACATTTTCAGATCATTTAATCAAGGTTTATTTGGGTTATACATTTAAAAAGCATGCTTCTACTTTGGTTACCAGCTGATTAAAATGTTAAAACTGGTTAAACAAAGTCTCTTGGGGTGAGGAGAAATTGGACAGGACTTTAATTGATAAATAAGAAAGTAGTAATTTTAAAACTAGCTCTTATTTATTGATTGGAGGCCCCAGTAATCTCCATAACCTTATGGGAAACACCCCAACTAAAGTTCATATGGCTGAGACAATTCATTGTTGCTGATCTGATGGTATATTCATGCCCTCAAATATATAACTGAGATTGTTTATGATGACAATTATTTTTTTTCAGATCCAGACATCTGCCTTTTCCTTGTGCTCTCACCAGGAGATTGAAGTCAGACCAACAGGAGGTCACCAGTCAAATAATATATGTTATATTTAGAGATGCTTAGTGAGCAGTTCAAACAATGTCACAAATTTCTTCAGTGCTCAAATGTTAAAACAACCATGGTTAATACAAAATAGCTCCATTTAATGTTCTATATTAAGCTTACTACCTCTACTGAACTGCACTGTTATCAATCTTGTAGATGTTCAACAACTAAAATTAAAAGATAATTATAAATTCCTTTTGGATTCCTTTGGCTGGGATCCACCAGATATTTTCCAGAAAAAGGTTATATAATGCATATTGGGGCCATAATTAACTATTTTCAACAAGCCTTGAATGACACTGAAGCTGGATCTCTCGCTCCTAAATAAAAAGGTAAAATTAATAAAACAGGCCATCCTCCAAAAATCAGATGGCATTAGACATTCTAACAGCACAGGAGATATTTTTACGACTGTAAAGCCTAAATGTGTGTATGACAAGTAAATGACATGTCAATTTCTAAAATTCCCTGGACCTTATCCTTATCCTCCTTATGGGAAGCCATTACTAAAATTATACTCATAAATATCCTGTTGATTCTATTATTTGACTCCTACATACTTAATTGATTGTTTGCCTTTGTCTCCTTTAGACTTAAAGCTGTACATCTACCCAAGATAAAAATCAGATGTCTTGCGACTGTGGAAGAGAAAGTTACCTTCCTCTGTGGGCCAGATCCCAAGACACAAGGTTAAACTTGGCCTTCAAACCCCACAGAGAGGCCTTCTTAATATGGCTTTTCATGTTTTTAACAACAGAGATAAAAATCAAAAGGAAAAATAACAATCTGATCTTTTAGCAGTGATACTTGGAGCTCTGAGACAGGTAAACCAAGATAAGGCAGAGCTGCCCGAGCCCCTCCCAGACCATGCTTCAAGTGCAACAAGAAAGACACTGGGCAAGAGAGTGCCCCAAACATGGCATTCCTCTGGGGCATTGCCCCTTTGCAATCTCAAGGGCCATTGGAAGAGTGACTGTCCTAGCTGCCAGAGAGTGGGTAAGCCATCCTCTAACTCCTCGCCCTCACAGGAGATTTTATCACCACTGGATTCATTGCTGACTGATCTACTTGGACTTGTTGCTGAAGACTGATGGGGATCAGGGTCCACAGCCCCCCATTAAGATATCCTTCTCAGAGCCCCAAGTCCCACTGGAGGTCTCAGGTAAGACATTCTCTGTACTTGTGGATATAGAGGCCATATATAGGGTTCTTCCTGAATTTTCAGGCCATTGTATTAAGTCTTCAGTCTCTGTAGTGGGCGTTGATGGCCAGTCTATGCAGCCTTTGCAGACAGGGCCTATTCCATGCAGGTTCCAGACTCTCTTCTTTACCCATAATTTCCTAATAATTCTAACAGGTCCCGCAACCCTTTTAGGTAAAGATTTTCTCCTCTGGTTGATCTCATAGTCTGGGATTCCTCCAATCCCACCCATGCTACCCATGCCATGCTTATTTTAATTCATCTTGGGGATCCTTCAATTTTTCCTTGTGTTCCCCAATATCCCATAGCTCCCAAACATTTATAGGGACTTAAACCTATAATCAAGCATCTTTTAGACAATGGTTTTTTTTTTTTTTTGGCACCGGGGATTGAACTCACGACCTCACGCTTGCCAGGCAGGCACTTAAGCCACTGAGCTAAATCCCCGGCCCGACAATGGTTTTCTTAAACTTACCTATTCACCCTATAAGACTCCCATTCTTCTGGTACTCAAGCCTGATGGGTCTTATCGTCTAGTACAAGACCTTAGGGTAATCAATAATGCTGTTACCCTGATCCACCCAGCAGTGCCAAACCCTTATACCATGCTCTCTCATATCTCTCCCTCCACCACTCACTTTACAGTCATAGATATTAAAGATGCCTTTTTACACCCTAATTGTCAGGATTCCTTTGTGTTTATATAGACTGACCCAGACACTCTGAGCTCTCAACAATGTACACCTGTCATCTCTATAGTAAAACCTCTCCTCAGGGACACATACCACCCCCCTTCCTTTCCTATTCATCAATTTCATGGACACACCCCTGGTCAGGACTGGCAGGTAGGTTTTACACACATGCCCTGCCACAAAACTCTCAAGTATCTTCTCACTTTTGTTTGTACTTTTTCATGATAGATAAAAGCCTTTCCCACAACCAGGGAGACTGCTGATGTAGTTACTAAAGTCCTGTTACAGGAAATCATCCAAGGACTACAACCAAGAAGGAGCGGCCCCTACCTGGTCTTCTTGGCAACCCCAACAGCGGTCAAAGTCGCTGGAATCCCATCCTGGTTCCACATCACGCAAGTTAAGCGGTGCCCTCCCAACCCTGAATCAAACCATCCTGAGTGGTCATCTCCGTCTCACCAAGGTCTCACAGCCGCAACTCTCAGGGTAAGTCATGTTCTGTTATCCAATTTGGTTCCTAATTCCTACAATTCTATTAATTATCTTTTTTACAGCAGGACAGTTGCAGTCTTTCCTAAAGACTCCCATATCATGCTTAAGATCATCTTCATGCTGTTCTACGTGACAACTGTCTTAGTTCTCTCTATCCTCAGCTGGTTAGTCAAACGTGAGATCCCTGAGGGCCTAGGCTCTTGCCTCTCTTATAGTGATCCAGCCACGGCCCTCCCCACCCTACTGTGTAATTTCCCAAATATGATTCAATCATCAGGCTTTATATTTCTTACACTCTTATTCTTTCCAGCTCATTTCCTGGACCAGAGATAAGCCCTACCTACCTACACTTTCAATTTTTACCCTTTAAGATGGAAAAAAATAAGTACCTCTCATAACTTCGCTCCTAACCCCACACTTATTTTTCAGAATTCTACCTCACTGTGGTCCTGATAAAATGGTATATTTAAATAAAAGGCACCTTTCCTTCTACCTTCCCTGGGTCTTTAAATATGATAGTGGCCTTCCTCCTCATAGCACCTTGTCTCTTAAGATGCAGGCATTTGCTAATGATGAAGTTGTCCTGGCTGAAATACCTGGTACCAGCTTCTACATGGGCATCAACCATCATCCCGTCAACCTTCCCCAGCCCCAATACAGTGCACCTTTCAGCAGGAAGTAGTCAGAGAGAGACTTCGCCCTTTTCCTAACAATAAAAAGAGGGGAATGAAAGGGTTTTGTCCTAGAATAAGCTGCGGTGAGAGGCGGGACCAAACAGCTGGGAGGCAGGACCAAACAGCGTGTTTGCCTTAGGGTCGCCTCTTCGTTTCCTGTGACAACTTCCTTTCCCAGTGGTGTGAAAACGGTCCCAATCAGTAACTTGTGCATCATCAATGCCCGCCCTAAGTGCCACCCCTGGTGGAAGGTTATATCTATATTGTATGCCACACGTGCCCGTCAGAGAAATGATAGGCTGTCTATAGTCATGAACTTCTCTCCATGTCCTCAGAATAAAGGCTATATTTATTTTATATCTTCTTTCTTATTGTGCCGAAAACCTAACAAATTTAATGATGATTCTGTAATGCCTGGGGAAGGAGTGCCCACCCCATGCCAGGCCACTCCTCTGCTGGAACCTGCATTTCCCAACAGTCCTAACCCCAGTGTCAGTGAAGAACTAAAGAAACAGAGCTGAATATAAAAGAAGACAGTTTATTCAAAGGTGGAAGAAAGGGAGAAGAGAGAAGACGGTTTATTCGAAGGTGAGGAAAAGAGGGAAGAAAGAGACACAGCTGCTCTGTACTAGTAAGGAGCATTGGAAAGTGAAATACTCTTGGACTCTTGTCTGCAGATTCTTGTCCCATCTAGGGTCCAGGAATCTGATTGGCTCTCTGGCTGTCTTTGGCCCTCTCCTTCAATTTTTTCCTGGCATGACTCTGGTTCTTTGTTGTGGACAGGATTATGGGTGGGAGATTTATGGATAAATAGTTTAGGTTTAAGGATTAAGTAAAAGGATTTATGTTAATCACTAGGGAATTTCCTAAATTTAGTTTTTTCCTTGTTCTTTGCCCTTGAGGTCAGAAATTGCTTTAGAAGGTTTAATTTTTAAATAAACCTCAATAAGGGCTTCATCCTGTCTTTTCCCTTCCTACAGGTCTCCCAGTCTCCACAATATTTTGTAAAATAGCAATGATAATATGAAAAGCATAGAAATAAATCTATAAATAAGATGAAGACTTATGTGAGGAACAATTTTAAATTTTATTGAGGAATGTTAAAGAAAACAAAGATAAGGAGAGAGAAATTATATTATTAATTAGAATATTCAACATTATAAAGAAGTTAAACTTGCCATGAACTGGGCTGTTGACTGAATGAAAGCCAGTCAAATTTACATCAATTTTGTTTTTTATTTTTAGTTTAATTAGTGAATTCTAAATTAATAGGCATTGCGTAGGATGTAGACAGCCAGATTGCCCTTACAAACAACGGAAGGATTTCCCTACATGATATCAATATCTATTATAGTGCCTCCATAATTAAACAAAATGTTGTGTTGGAAGAAGGATGGACAAATACATTCTGAAACAAAACTGAAAAGAAATAGATCTATGCCTATGTGGTTTTTAAAATAAAACAGAAATGATAGGAGCTGGCTGTGGTGGCACATGCCTATAATTCCAGCACTCCAGAGGCTGAGGCAAGAGGATAGTTGTAAATTTGAGACCAGACTGGGCTACAAAGTGAGCTCAAGGCCAGCCTGAACTGCATAATGACACCCTGCCTACAAAAGACAACGAAAAATAAATAAATAACCAACAACAGAGGTGACATAATGTGAGAAAATGCTGAAATTTTCAATAAATGGGGCTGGGGATAAAATATGGAAGAATCAATTCCAGGAGGTTTAAAGTT
>PVJX010034381.1:0-19001 GCA_004027295.1 Dolichotis patagonum
GAAAGAAAGCAAGAAAGCAAGCAAGAAAGCAAGAAAAGAAAGAGGGAGGGAGGGAGGGAGGAATGGAGGAAGGAAGGAAGGAAGGAAGGAAGGAAGGAAGGAAGGAAGGGAAGGAAAGGAAAGGAAAGGAAAGGAAGAAAGAAACTTGTGTCTTCAAAAGACAGGTTTGTTTTTTTTTTTTGCTTGTGTGTGTGTACACACTCATGTGTCTTGTCTTTTTGGGGGCAGGGTTTCACTATCTCAAAAAATGAATTCTGGTTTTGAATTCATTTTACAGCCCAGGCTGGCCTCAAATCCACAGCAATACGCTTGACTCAGCCTCTTGAGTGCTGGGATTATAAGATGTGCTACCACATCCAACTCAAAAGATACTGTTAATACAGTAAATTTCTTAATTCTTACAAAATGGCCAAAAATGTATGCATTTCCTTAGTTCAGAGACCATCAATACCACCAGCTAGCACTACTACATGACAGTTTAAGTGGTCCACTTCCCTAGAGCATGATTTAGCAATGACAGTGCCGCATAAGTGTTCTCTAGCACCTAAGTAATAAACCTTTTAGAAACTACAAGAATCCTTATTATTATCATGAACAGTGACTCAGTCCTGCTTTCCTCTGAAGTCCCAAACTGCTATATAAAACAACTTCAGAGCAATAAGAAAACAAACATCCTGGTGTAGATTACTCAGAAAGTGTCTTAATTTTCCAGGTTGTTAAATTCAGTTCATAATGCTTTTCTCATTTCTTTCTTTTTTTTTTTTTTTTTTTGTACCGGGGATCGAACTCACAACCTTGCACTTGCCAGGCAGGCGCTTAAGCCACTGAGCTAAATCCCCAGCCCTACTTTTCTCATTTCTATTTACATAAATTTGTAGTCTAACAGGATTGTCCTGACAAAGAGAGCTAACCATAAAGCCCTGTCTCTGGATGTTATCTCATTACTGAAGTATTTCTTTGTACCTCAATTTCCTCATCCAGAAAATAAGGTAGTTGTACTAAACCATTAGTTAGAACCCTTCTAGCTCTTAACTTTCTACTCCAAGTTCTCCAATTCATCATAAAACAAGTTAAACAAGATAGGATGATGCACACCTGCAATTCCAACTATTCCAGGAGACTAAGGTACCAGGATCCCAAATGTGATCACAGTCTGGGCACCTAGGAAAACTTGGTCTAATAATTTAAAAGTATATAAATAGTAAAAGGGCTGGAAGTGCAGCTCAGTGGTATAGTACTTGTCTAGCATGCATGAGGACCTGGGTCTTATTGAAACCAGGAGATAGGAAAATTAGGTAGATAGGGAGGGGAGCAGATCCTGAATAGTTAAAGTCCGGCTCGAGTGAGTTAAAATACCAGGACAGACTATCAGGGCCTAATAAAATGCAAGAGACAAAAAAAGAATAGATCTTTAACCAAATGGGAGAGATAGACCTTGGAGGAAATGAAATACAAATAAAGCACCTTGCTTTCGAGACATCAAAGGCCTATTTGCAACCAGGAGTACCCCTGCTTTCTGTCACGTACACCAGCCCCAAAAACTGCATAAAAAGCCAACAGAACTAAACATCTATAGTGTCTGCCTTGTAGACCCCCCACACACACTCACTGTGGGACTAGCAGAGAGCTTCTCTTTTATTCTAACAAAGGCACACTTGCCTAATCCTCACCATTTGCTGTTTGCTATTTTGTCAGTTTCAATCTTCTTTACCCCAAAACAAGGACCCAAGATCCAGTTACAGTACCACAAAAAACAAACAAAAAACTGTCTTGTCAAAGCTTAAAATGTGGCCGGGGATTTAGCTCAGTGGCTTAAGCGCCTGCCTGGCAAGTGCGAGGTCGTGAGTTCGATCCCCAGTACAAAAAAAAAAAAAAGCTTAAAATGTAGTCATTTTCAATACATAAGAACTGCCAAGTGTGGTGGCATGTGCCTGTAATCCCAGCACCTCCAGTACTCAGGAAGCTGATGCAAGAGGGACTAACATGAGTTCAAGGCCAGCCTGGACTACACAGTGAAACAAAACACTAAAATGCATAGGTAAATATGTAAGAATTTAAAAGTTAGAGAACTCTTAAAAAAAAAAAAAAAGATAAAAGTTAGAGAACTTAAGCAGACCTCCCCTCCTAAAAAATTACAGTTGAAGCCCAGCCTATGAAACCCAGCCTAGGGCAATTTAACAACTTAGCCAGGCTGTCTCAGAATTTAAAAAAAAAAAAATTAAATCTTGATTTACCAGTTTGCATACAACGCAGGATTCTGATTAAGATTAGTCAGGAAGGACTGAGGGCACTTGGGAGGCTGAGGCAAAAGGACTGAGATGCAAATTCAAGTTCAAGGGCAGCCTGAACTACAAAGCAGAGACCCTAAATAAAAAAAAAAAAAAGAAGGGCTGAGAGGATATAGCTCAGTGTCAGACGACCTGCCTAGCATGCACAAGTTTCCCAACAAATACCCAAAGTATTTGTACTGGAAAAAAGTTTTCTGGAATCATTAGATCGCTTGTCCCTTAATTATGAGTTATACTTCATAGGACATATCCCAACATTTAAAAACTACTCATAAATATATCAAATTCGTAATAAACTTTTTTCAATACTGAGGGTTGATCTGTGAGGGTCTTTCACTGAGCTAATCTCCAGCCCTTTTTATTTTACTCTGAGACAGGGTCTTGCTAAATTGTTCATATTACGCTGAATATGCAATCCTCCTAACTCAGCCTCCCAGAGCACTGGAATTGTTACAGGCAGGCACCATAACATCAATTTTTATCCTATGCAGGAGCCGGCTTAAGCTTAACAAACACCTACAATATTTATTTATTTACTTACTTTTGTGGTGCTGGGGGTTGAATTGAGGGCCCCACAAGTACCAGACAAGTGCTATCCCAACGAACTGCAACTGTAGCCCTAATTTTACATTAGAAAGGGGGGGGGGTCTGGGGATTTAGCTCAGTGGCATAAGTGCCTGCCTTGCAAGCACGTGGCTGTAAATTCAATCCCTGGTACCCATAAAAAAGTAAGAATTAAAAAAAAAAATTGAAAAAAAAAAAGAGCCCACGCATAGAGGTGGGGTCCCTAAATTCAATCCACAGTGACACACACACACACACACACACACAAATGACTGGAACCAAATGTGGTCCACAAGGCCTGGATTCACTTACTACTTAACCCTTTACTGAAAAAGTTTGCCAGCTCTGCTCTGGAGCATGAGAAGCACTACAAAGTACAAAAACCCCAGGACACTGACCACAAGTACATATTCTGTATCAGATGAACTGAAAAGTTTCTGTTTATTCAGTTCCAAATTATTTAAATACAACTATAGGTATTTTTTGATTCACTTGTCTAAATGATTAGTCCTTGAAAAAGTGTCACCCCCAATATATACTTACAGTCCCTCTTTAGACTTCATAATTTCAGCTAAGTGCGAAAATCAGTTCATAATAAAAGCAAAAGATTAGGGCCAGAGATTTAGCTCAGTGGCAGTAGCGCCTGCCTGGCAAGCACAAGGTCGTGAGTTCGATCCCCAGTACCAAAAAAAAAAAAAAAGATTAGAAGCCTTGCTGGGCATGGTGAACCCAGCACTCAGGAGGCTGAGACAGGAGGATGGCCATGAGTTTTGAGGCCAGCCTGGGCTATGTAGGGAGTTCAAGGATAGCATGAATTATATAATGAGACTGTCCCAAAAAGCAAAAAACAAAAAGCACGCCTTACCTGGGGTATTTGCAATAGCTGCCAATGGCAGGCCTGGAAGCTGGTGCACCTGGATTCCTGGAGTACCCAATGCACTGAGGTTAATGGTCTGGAGGCCTGGCATGGAGGACAGCTGAGCAGCATTCACAGTGACTGTGCCGGCAGGGATGGAGGCAGCTGAGGCAATAGGTGTCAGGGTGGTATTGCTGCTGCTGGTCTGACCCAAGGAAACACCCTGCATTGGGGCTAAGGTGATTGTCTGGGCTTGAGGGTTCTGAACCTGCAGGTTTTGCAGCTGTAGAGTCTGCCAACTGACCTGTCCATTGGGCCCCACTGTTGGCGTCCGGATGATGATGGGGCCAGAGTTTGGAACAGCTTGAAGCTGGAGGTTCTGGAGGGTTTCCTGGGAGATAGCTTGAGTTGTAAAGCTCTGACCTGGCAATGGTGCTGTTTGGAGGGCCTGAAGGGCCTGTCCCCCTTGAACTAGCTGAGGCTGAATAAGAATTTGTTGCTGTGTCTGCTGGTTTTGCTCTCCCTCTTTCTGCTGATTTGCTTGCAGTGAGCTTCCGGATGTCTGATTCTGCTGGATGTTCAGAGCATCAGACCCCTGCAATCCACCGACCCTTTGGGATGTCTGGCCTTGAGAGTTGGTCCCTGATGATCCGCTGGTGGTAAAGTTCATAATTCCCATGTTGCTGGTAGTAGTAGTTGTTGAGTAGCTATTGGCATTGGTGAAAAAGGAGCTGGAACTGGCTTGGGATGATACCAAGCTGGCAGAACTGGCAGTCCCTGAAGTGACAGGCTGTGAGCCACTTTCCTGGGATCCAGAGCTGCTAATCGTGACTGCCTGAGAGCTGGGAGTCAAGGTAGCTGCAGAAACACTGTTGACAGGTAGCAAGGTGATGTTCCCATTCAGGGCCACTGGTACATTGGTCACATACTGAGTCTGTCCTGAGAGCACGTTATTAGTCAGGCCTTGAAGGGGGACAGCCTGCTGAAGTAGGTTTGGCATAGCAGCAATGATGTTGCCGCCACTTCCTCGATTTGTAATGATCTGTTGGTTTGCACCTGGTATAATCTGTATTTGACCAGAACTATCCTGCTGCACTTGAGCTCCAGTAGTGGCAAATTGCAGCTGCTGTCCATCAACTGTCTGGAACTGTGGGATTACTTGATACTGAATGTTAGGCATCACTCCAGATAATCCCGTCAGAACTTGCTGGTTCTGTAAATTGGGGGTGGCAGCCACAACATACTGCCCACCAGGGACTGTGCGGTTCTTGGAAGACTCACTGCCATTACTGCCATTGGTACTGTTGCCACTCTGTTCCTTTGAGGTAGGGGTAGCCCCAGAGGAGGAAGAGATGATTTGCCAGCCATTGGCACCCTGTGAAAGTTGTGTAGCTGTGAGGTCAAGCTCACCTGTGCCCCCTGACTGGCTTGGGCCCTGGGAGTTGTTGCTGTTCTCATTGGGTGACTCAATTCT
This sequence comes from Dolichotis patagonum, assembly GCA_004027295.1. Lineage (NCBI taxonomy): Eukaryota > Metazoa > Chordata > Mammalia > Rodentia > Caviidae > Dolichotis > Dolichotis patagonum. The sequence continues at coordinate 5,183 of PVJX010034381.1, forward strand.
GCTGCAGGTTGCTGCCAGCAGAGCCAAAGGGGATGGCTGGGATTCCTGGCCAGGAAATAGAGGAGAGGAAAGGAGTTAGTGACACCCATCTGCTAGCCTAGGGGGCAGTATACAACAAATAAACAGCAACGCAGTGCAAAAAAAGGAAAAAAAGAAAGGAAGAAAGGCCAGAAACAAAAACCTGGCCTGTCTAGGGTTGGGAGTATAGCTGAAGGGTAAAACACTTGCCCATAGGCAAGAGGCTCGGGGTTCTATCCCCAGTGCCAAAGAACAAAAACCTGACCTTCCTGTAGTGCTGAAACTCATCCCTGGGGAATTTCCAATTCACGTGTCTCTGTGCTTACTTCCCTATTTATTTGGTTATTTCCATCTTTTCCTAAAAAGCTTCCATTAAGACTCAGGCAATTTCTAAGAATATTTATATCCTCTCAACACCTTCCCCACTGTATAACGATCACTCACCTGCCCTCCTCCTCCTCCTCCACTGCTGCTGGTACTGCCTGTGCTGCTGCTTCGAGTCTGAGAAAAGGCACCACCATTACCACTGCCCCCATTATTGCCACCAACTCCCTTCTCAATCTTCACCACTGGCGTCATGTCATCCATGGAGTGATCCTGATCTGAAAAAGGATTAAAACATACACAATTTAAAGTGGGGGAAAGAAAAAGGATTAAGTCAGGAAAGGTAAAAGAAGGCTACGATGTGTCAGTAATGAGTAACAGGAAGGGGAACGGCGCAACTATAAAGAAAACGAATTGATGCAGGGGAAATCCTAGGGATACAAGACACAAACAGGTTCAATGGTGGCAAAACTGGGCCTTAATATTCCCACTAACAAAGTAAGACTCAAAAACCACTCAACAAGTCCTTTAGGGATAGGAAATGCGAGGAGTGATGGACAGTGCTGAGTTTCAAAATAAGAAAACATGCTCTTGGGAAAAGGACACATAAAGCAGAAATAAACATGTGAGTGGACAGAAAGCATACTGAAATGGTTGAAAGGGTGAAAAATACACGTGTAGAAAGTAACAAGAGGAAAGGAAGGGAAAGAGGGAACGAAGAAAAAGTGCGAGGAGACATTTGCGAATACTGTTAAGGGGCTTAAAGTGGTCTAGAGGTTGGCAATCAGGTTTAGGGGCCGAGGCAGGGCGGGCCCCAGTGAAAAAGGGCGGTTTCGGGGTGAGGGGCGTGGAAAGGGCGGGACGGTGGGGGGAGGGGAATGCACTGGGTGGGGGGAGGAGGACCTTGGGGCAGGCTGCGACCAGAGGGCGGACTAGCAAGGCGGTTGGCCCGGGCGGGGCTTGCACTGTTCGGGCCGCCCCCGCGGCGCCAGCCCCCGTCGGGAGGAGCCTCAGGCGGGCGACCGGGTACTGGGGGGTAAGGCCCGTCCCCCGCGGCCGGGGCGGGCAGGGGGCGGGCGAGGCCACGCTGCCCCCTCCCCCGGGGCGGGCGGCCCATCCCCCTCCTCCTCGGAGGCCCCGCCACTGCCCCTTCTCCCTCCCTTCCCTCCGCCCCAGGCGGGACCAAGGCCGCCGCCGCCGCCTCCCGCCCGCCCCCCCTCACGGCGGGGACCGCCCGGTCGGCCCTCGCGCGCGCCCCCTCACTCCCCTTCCACCCCTCAGCTTCAAGTGGACTCATCCTTACCGCTCATGGTGGCAGCTGAGGGACGAGCTCAAAGGGGTCCTGTCCGGGGGGGTGGGGGGGGGCCAGGAAAAACGCGGACGCTGACGAGGCAAGCTAACCCGGACCGGACAGGGAGGGGGGGGTAAGGAGGAGGGAGCAGCGCGCCACAAGCCCGACCTAGGCTCCACCCCTTCACTGCTGCCCCGCCCAATGAGGGAGGGGGAAGGGAGGAACTTGCAAAAAAAAGGCAGGCAGCTTGCCCAATGGCAAAACTCATTCCTTCTCTAAGGCGTGTAAGACAAAGTTGCGTGCCTAGTATACGCCCAAAAGGGCCGCCCTCTCAGTTTTAAAAACCAATGAAATATGTAAGAAGTAAGGGAGGGCGGGACCTGGAAGTGATAGGCTGGGCAAGAAACCAGTCAACCGCCAGGCGGGCTCACCCAACGACAGGGATAGGAAGCGCTTTGATAGGAATGACAGAACAACGACCAACCAGAACCTTGGACATGCCTGGGCAAAATCCTGGTTGGGAAGCGAGTAGGAGGAGAGCAGGAACAGCGTAGGATCAGGCTGATCTAAACCAATCCGAAATCAGGCGGGCAGCCAAAAAAGTTATGATTGGATTAACACTGAAAAGAGGCAGAACAGAATTCATATGGACGTGAGCTAAAAGCCAATTAAACGCCGAATGAACTCTGAGGGCGGGAACTTGGAATGTGTATAGGAGAAATGGCTTCTCCTTCAATTACTTAGTCCAATGAAAGAGCGAAGTAAAACTGGTACCGCCTCCAAATTAGCCAATGGGAGGTATTGGGGCCGCCTACCACAAGGGAGGAAATAGGGCAGTGCCAAGAAGAGTCTGGCGCCATATTGGCCCTCCTCAGGGGACGTCTTAACAGCCTTTAGGTGATGTACTTCCGTAAAACCTTGTAGTTCAACAAGTGTCAGGGCCGAGACCCTTGGCGTGCAGTTCTGCGTCACTCCCGTTTTCGCCTTCGCGTAATGGCTCTCACAGAGTACTTTTCGAGTCTCGTCTCCTGCCCTGGTGTTTGTACAGCCAGGCAGATGCTTGTCAGTGTGGGCGTAAGCCTTGCGAGTACCGATGGGACGAGATCTGGTGACAGCGCTCGCAAACTCAGTTCTGTGCCGGCCCTTTCTCAAGGTTTTTGTAAGACACCAGCAAACGCCATTTTATTAAGCTGTTCCAGACAAAGATGCTATCCATTAAACTTAAGCCGGTTAACTTTTCAGGAGTTCGTTGGAGAACCTACCGGAGTGGAAACACTTACTTTTTTCCCCACCGAATTGTAAATAAGCAAAGTAACCGAGTTGTGCTTTTTGCAATCACGAAGACTTAGACCTCCATCTTGCCTCCTTTATCCTTGCTTTAGTGCAGGGCTTGTCGATGGTATGTCATTCCCTTTAGCATCAGTACTGTACTTTATATGCTGTCTTTTCATTACCTATAATTGTGCTCTTCAATATATATTTACATGTTACAAAATCTAGAGTCTCTCAAAGGATCGTAAGCCCTTAAATTAGGAACTGAGGCCTGTGTTGCTTTGGGCACGGCCTTGGAAAGGTGAGATGATTACTTACTGTGCTAGGTACCTAAATTAGATATGTGGCATTCTTTATGTCATTCTTATAAGGAAAATATTAAGTATTAGAAATATTCTGTATCATTATAACTAAGATTTAGGCAAGGAAGTTAAGTGACCAAGATCACAAAGGTAATGAATTGGATGCCACAAAGTCTATAAAATCTTAAGTGAATAAACAATATCTTGCATTACATTTAAAAATTGTTTTTCCAGGAATTTTGCTCAGCCTGCCTGGCATGTGCAGGGGTGTGAATTCGATCCCCCTCCCCCGTACCAAAAAAAAAAAAATCTTAGTGTTGGAAATAGAACCCATGGCCTTATGCCTGTTAAGCATATCCTGTACCACTAAACTACATCTCCAATCCAAAGCAAACAAACAAAAATAAGATTAATACCTATTGATAGCTTCTAGCTCCTGAAAGAAAATCCTGCCTGCACTCAGGACCGCTCAAAATTAAAAAAAAAAAGCTATCATATATTTTTCTTTAAAATTTTATTGGTTTGTGTCAGGGGTGGTGGTAGGTGCCTGTAATCTCAGCACTTGGGAGACTGAGGCAAGAGGAACACTGCATGTTCGAGGCCAATCTGGGCTACAAAGGGAATTTAAGGCCAGCCTGAACCACATAGTGAAACCCTGTCTTGAAAAGACAAGATGCTGGGGATTTAGCTCAGTGGCTTAAGGGCCTGCTTTGTAAGCAGGCAGTCATGAGTTCAATCCCCAGTACAAAAAAAAAAAAAAAAAAAAAAAAGAAAAGACAAAAGATACATATATATTAGTTTGTGTTACAATAAATTACATCAAGGTTTTCAAATTACCATTCTATTCCCAGCATAACAAAAACAAAAAAGTAATGAGGTCATTTCTATCAGCTTTTTTTTTTTAACTCTTTTATTAGGGTGCTTTTTTTTTTCAGGTAGGTTGCAAGAATCCCATCCCAGACATAATAAATCAGAATCTCTGGAGTGGGGCTTGAGAACATAATTGAGAAACAAGGGGATTTTAGGGAATTGAACCCAGGACCTTGTTGTTCTTTTTTTTTTTTTTTTTTTTTTTTTTTGTTACCACTACCTCACGTTTGCAAGGCAGGCACTTAGGTCGATGAGCTAAATCCCCAGCCCCTTTTCTTTCTTTCTTTTGGAGTAGTTTTCTTAATTCCTGAATTGCCCTTGCTGACCACAAATTTGTATTGTTCCTGCTTCAGCTTCCCCAATACAGGACTAGGATTACAGGTGTGACCGCCACACCCAGCTAGAACATCTATCTCTAAATAACTCAAGTGTATTCTTCCCCCTGTAGTGCTGCTGGGCCTGTAGGGCTGCGCAGAGCTGCAGTGTACGGGTCTCTAGTACACAGAAGAATTTGTTAAAGTCAAAAATAAGGCCTACTTTAAGTGACACCAAATGAAGTTTAGAAAATGATGGGCTAGGGGTTTAGCTCAGTGGCTTAAGCGCCTGCCTGGCAAGTGTAAGGTCATGAGTTCGATCCCCAGTACCAGAAAAAAAGAAAAAGAAAATGAGAGGGCAAAACTGATTCCTATACTCCAAAATGCTCAGTGATCCAGGACAAAGGTAAGTGTAACACACCTAAATAACAGATAATAGCTGGTGTAACTAAGGGAGGTATCACTCATCAGATTGAGGATGATAGTCTGTGGAGCATATGCACATTGAACTACCAAAATACAGTGTGTAAGCTGGCCTAACAAATTATGCTGTAGTATGTTGGTGGTACAGTGGTGAGCATAACTGCCTTCCAAATTATGCTGCAGCAGGGCCACAGGTTTCTCAATAGGTTTGGCATGGATGAGATACATGATGGCCAAGTGAAGGTGACTGGAGATGAATACAATGTGGAAAGCATTGATGGTCAACCTAGTGCTTTCACCTTTGGATGCAGGCCTTTCCAGAACTACAACTGACAATACAGCTTTGGGAACCTTGAAGGGTCCTGGATGGAGGGTTGTTTATACCTCACAGTATCAAATGATTCCCTAGTTAGGTTCTGTTCTTTTTTTTTGTTTGTTTTTTGTTTTGTTTTTTTTTTGGTACTGGGGATCAAACTCACGACCTCGCACTTGCCAGGCAGACGCTTAGGCCACTGAGCTAAATCCCCAGCCCTCTAGTTAGGTTCTGAAAGCAAGAAGTTCAATTCAGGACTGGGGATTTAGGTCAGTGGCTTAAGCACCTGCCTGGCAAGCTCAAGGTCATGAGTTCAATCCCTGGTACAAAAAAAAAAAAAGTTTGATTCAGAAGCACATCATGGGTCAGAGCATTGCAGGTTATATACATTACCTAATGGAAGACAGTAAAGATGCTTACAAGAAACAGTTCTATCAGTAATAAACAACAGTGTAACTCCATACATGGAGGAGATGTATAAGAAAGCACATGCTGCTATACAAGAGAATCCAGTTTCTAAAAAGAACCTGAAGAGAGAAGTTAAAAAGTGGAACTGTACCAAAATGTTCCTTGTCTAGAAGAAAGATCAGGTAGCTCAAAAGAAGGCAGGCTTCCTCAGACATCAGGAGTGCACTGCTGAGAAAACCAATTTTTTCTTCCTTGAGCTAGGTTCTCACTATGTAGTTCAGGCTGGCCTAGAGCTCACTATGTAGCCCCAACTTGTGTCAATCCTCCTGCCTCATCTTCCCAGGTGCCTGTGTCACCACACCCATCATAAGCCAAATTTTCTATGAAGATTTTTCAGATAAAGGCCATTAAACTTGCCAAATGTGGTGGTGCATGTCTGTGATCCCAGCACCGCAGAGGCTGAGGCAGGGGGATCACTGTGAATTTGAGGCCAGCCTGAACTACTAATAAGACCCTGTCTCAAAAAGTCAAAAACAAAAAAATTTTTTTAAAAAGCCCTAGTCTCAAAGTTTAAATTAAAAAAAAAGAAAAGCTAGCTGTGCTGATGTACACTTGTAATCCCAGCATTCATGAGGCTGAGGTGGGAGTATTGCTGTTGAGTTCAACCTGTAATACATAGTGAAAAGGTGTCTCAAAAAACCAAAAGATCTGGGCTTGGTGGTGCATGCTTGTAATCCCAGTATTTGGGAGCCTGAGGCACGATTATAGTGAGTTCTCTGTCAGCCTGGACTACATAAGTGAGTTCAAGGCCAGCATATACTACACAGGGGAGAAAGAAAAAGGAGAGAGGAGGGGAGGGGAGGGGAGGGGAGGGGAGGAGAGGAGAGGAGAGGAGAGGAGAGGAGAGGAGAGGAGAGGAGAGGAGAGAAGAGAAAAGAAAAAAAGAGAAGAGGGAGGGGATGTAGCTAAGCACAAAGGCCCTGGATTCAAATCCTAGTACCAGGGGAGAAACAGAGAGAAAAGGAAACATTGGTGAAGAAACTGGCAAGAAGTCTTCAGAAGGAAAGAAACTTCTGGGAAGATGCTGCTACTTACTGATCCTTGTAAACCAAACACAAGATTCTAACAGCTGTTTAGTGTATTAAGCAATAGGCCACACCTAACTTGCTAGGGAGTGAGGGGGAAGGAAATAACTCTGCAGCAGTACTCGAAAAGCTTCACATTGACTGACTATTCTTTGGACAGATTTAAGAGACTGAGCTGAGGGATACAGCTTAGTGGTAGAGCAGTTGCCCAGCATATGCAAGGCCCTGTTTTTTGTTTTTTTAAAGCACGTTTGCAGTATAATGATTACATTTATCATCCATAGTTGATACATGTATACAACATAATTTTTTTTCAGCACTTTCTCTTCCCCTCCCCTCCCCATGGCCCTAAATTTGATCCCCAACACCACCAAAAGAAAAGGGCACAAGAGTCATCCTCAGAGAAGAAAACAGGGTCAGATGCCTCAGTTTATTATGACTGCCCTGTATTTCCAACGCTTCTGTTTATCCATTTTTTTAGACTAGTCTATGTCCAAAATTGGAACTAGAGCTTGACTTTTTTTTTCTTGAGACAGGACTCACTATGTAGTGCAGGCTGGCCTTGAACTCACTTATGTACCCCAAACTGGCCTTGAACTCACTCGTGTCCTTCTGCCTCAGGCTCCCAAACGCTAGGATTACAGGTGTGCACCACCAGACCCTGCTTACAGTTTGCTATTATCTCAGGTACTAAGAAAAATGCCTAGATTTAAAGTAAAATTTGCGGGGCCAAGGATATAGCTCAGTGGTACAGTATGCCTGCCTGGCAAGTATGAGGTTGTGAGTTGGTACCAAAAAAAAAAAAAAAAAAGCAAAATTTGCTGGGCATGGTGGTGCATGCCTGTGATTCCAGCACTCAGGAAGCTGAGGCAGAAAGATCATGGTGAGTTTGAGGCCAGCCTGTGCTACACAGTGAGACGCTATCATTAAAAAAAAAAGGGGGGAGGGGCTGGGGATTTAGCTCAGTGGCATAAGTGCCTGCCTGGCAAGCACAAGGTCATGAGTTCGATCCCCAGTACCGCAAAAAAAAAAAAAAAAATACACACACACACACACACACACAAAAAGGAAAATTCAGTAGCCATTATCGTTTTCACAATCCTTTCCCTTTACTATTCAAGACAGAACTATACCTGGCTATTAAGAAATGTCCTAAATGTATGCAGTTTACTGACAGTTCCTGAAAGTGAAGGGTCCTAGCCACATTCATCCAATTCCTCTGAAAACCTGAACAAATTTTCTTTAAACCAAAATAAAAATAAAGGATCAGTGTAACTCACCTGCCCAGTAAGCACAAGGCCCTGAGTGTGACATATAAGGAAAAAAACAAATTGTGGTGGTTGTGGTGGTACACTCCTATAATCCCATGAGTTCCAGGCCAGCCTAGATTACACAAAGAGACCCAGTCTGGACAACAAACCAACAAAAAAAGAAACTAGGTATGGTGATGAATGCCTATAATCCTAGCACTTGGGAGGTTGAGGCAGAGGGATCATGTAGAGGCCTAAAACAGCCTGAGATACACGCATTCAAGGCTACCCTGAACTATATAATAAGACCCTTTTCTCAACATCCAAAATAAAATAAAACAAAATAAAATAGAAAGTGGCTATTATAAATCCTCAAGATAACCAACCCTGTGTCCTCCTGGGTGTTTTTTGTTTTTGTTTTTGTTTTTTTTGAGACAGCTTCTCAGTATGTAGTTCAGGCAGACTTAGACTATATAGCCTTGGCTGACTTCAAATTCCATGCAATTTTCTGTTTCAGCCTCCCAAGTGCTAGGATTATACGTATACAGCTCTGAGTGTACTTTTATCTTGGTTTTTCCTCTTTTACTAGGCCAAGTTTATTCTCTACAGCCAGTTTCTCCCTCATGCTTCACATTTATTTTTTTCACATTTATTTTTTTCAAATAAATCCTGTCACCATTAAGTAAATAAATAAGTAGTAAAGTAAAAGGAAAGAAAATTGAGCTGGGATGTAGCTCAATACCCTCTAGGTTAAAAAAAAAAATACTCCCTAGGTCCAATCCCTGGTCCCACAAAACAAAAACAAGACAAAAATAAATAAAAACTCAGCGGCATGCATTGTGTCTCTCAGTGATGTGGTGTACCTCACTTGTGCTAAGTGGGAACAGTCTAGCAAGACAGTCAAGGGCCTTAATGATTTGCCCTGAACTTAACCAGGTTCATCAGCCATTACTGTCCACTGTGCTTTGTTTAGCGTTGGAAGCCATGCTTTCTTGGGGCTTCAAAATTTAAAACTAACCCACTTCATTCAGCCTATCTCCCGCCTGGACAACCCCAATCTTACTTTCTTCTTTCCTTTGTGTAGTGGAGATCAAAACCAGGGCCTCGCTCATTTTAGGCAAATGCTCTACGACTGACCTACATCCGCAGGCTTTTCATTTTTTATCTTGACATAGGATCTTGCTAAATTGCCCAAACTGACCTTGAACTTTTGATCCTTTTGTCTGGTCCTCCCTAACAGCTAGGATTACAGGGAAGGGCCATCCAGCTTTGCTAACCACACTTTTCCTCTTATCTTTGATAAGAATGAAGTTTTTCCAGTCCAGTGAGGCAGCCCATACCTATCTATAATGCCAGCATACTGGGAAGCTGAGGCAGGCGGACTGCAACTTTCAGCCCAGCCTGGGGAATTTTTTTGAGAATTTGTTTCAAAACATTAAAAAAGGGCTCGAAATAGAGCTCAGTGTAAAGGCATGGGTTCAGTCCCAAGTACTGATAAGAAGGGTATAGGAGGGAACAAAGTCTTTCCAGCTTACCTCAAAGTATGGAATATTCTGACCACTGTGTTCCTGTCACATACACGCTTACATCAGAGATATTGAAGTACCCAGTGTCTAGTCCTACCCTCAACACCTACCCTAGTGTCCTAGCTACACTAAACTTTTTTTTGGTACGGGGCTCAAACTCACGACTTTGTGCCTGCCAAGCAGGCACTTACACCACTGAGCTAGCCCTACACTAAGCATTTTAAGGGCTGTGTTGATGTCTTTTTATTTTGCTTTCTCAAAGATGTACATATGTTAGATATAGTAAACACTTGTTAAGTGAAAGAGAAAACCTAGTCCTAAATACGTCTCCAGGTACTATAATAACCATGGCTGGCCTTTCAGCCTTCATTTGGTTGCCACTGATTATTTATTGATTGAGACAAGATCTCACTATGGAGTCCAGGCTGGCCTTGAACTCACTGTGCAGCATAGGCCGGCCTCAGACTCATGGCACTCCTCCTGCTTCAGCCTGCCAAGTGCTGGGATTACAGGCATTATACTACCCAGTTTGGTTACCTTTTACAAATTAATCTTACCTCCTAATTTTGAAACCTCTCTTCAGCTTTCATAAATCTCCTAGTTAACAATCTGATGACAAGTAACACTGTATACATTAACTAAATTGATCAGCTACTCAGGTGGCTAAAATAGCAAGATCACGTGAGCTAGGTGTTCAAGGCCAGTTTGGGTAATATAGCAAGACCCTGTCTTTAAAAAATAAAAAAAACCCACAAAAAAAATAAAGTAAAGGGGCTCAGTGGCATAAGCATCTGCCTTGCAAGCTCACGGCCCTGAGTTCAATCCCCAGTACCAACAAAACAAAACAAAACAAAAGTTCAAGGCCTGCTGGGACTACATAGCAAGACCCTGTCTCAAAAGCCATAAATAATAACACTAATAATTGGGCAGGGAATCCCAGGCCTGTAATCCCAGCATTCTAGGAGGGGGAGGTAAGAGGGTCACAAGTGAGAACCTACGTTTAGCAATTTAGGAATTGCAATTTAGGAATTTAGCAATTTAGGAAGGCCCTATCTCAAACAGTAAAAGAGCTGGTATGTATCTCAGCACAAAGGCCTAGGGTTCAATGCAAGGCAAAGAAAGAATTGGGCCGGGGATTTAGCTCAGTGGCTTAAGCGCCTGCCTGGCAAGCTCAAGGTCATGAGTTCGATCCCCAGTACCAAAAAATAGAAAGAATAAAATACACAGTTGAGGTGTGGTGGGGCATGCCTGTAATCCCAGCACTCAGGGAGGCTGAGGCAGGAGGATCACCATGAGTTGCAGGCCAGCCTGAGCTTCAGGAATGAATTCAAGGCCAGCCTGCACTACACTGCAAAACCCTATCCCAAAAATAAATACACAGATGATTCCCAAGTCTTTTTACATCATCATGAACTTCCCTCTCAGTAAACTGTGAAGTACTGTACAACTGTTAAGCAAAAAATAGATAAACGAAATTTCTTTTACCTGTCCTACCTATTGCCTATAGGATAAAGATTAGCTAAGAAAAGATAAGCTAGCTAGGTGCATATTTGTAACCGCAGTATAGCAATGCATCACCATGCCTCCTTCACACAGGTATAATCCCAGCAGGTGGGAAGCTGAGGCCAGAGTTGGAGGCTAGCCTCAACTACACAGTGAGACTATGTCTCAGCAAAACAAAACAAAATATAGTAACCACAGAAAGTGAAAAATGCTGGATTTTTGTGAGACTAAGAACTTGTGAGAAATCCAAGACCAGGTATAGCTAGTCTTTGTAGTTATTACATGTGTGACCCTTTTTTTGTTTTTTGTTTTTGGTACCGGGGATCGAACTCACGACCATGTGTTTGCAAAGCAGGTGTTTATGGCGCTGAGGTAAATCCCCAGCCCTTTGTAGTTATTATCAAGGGGCATTCTCCAGTCTGGCTTTTGTCTTTGCTTCCCTATCTGAGAAGCACTGTGATTCATAGCAGCTCATACTGTAACTGGTATTAGAAAGGTATTCAGTCCTTCAGACAGTCAATGTCTCAGGTAGTCTTTTAGGCCCTGCAGAAGGATAAAGGCTGGGGCGTTAGGTGTTGTGTCAGGGCTGGGGCTGAGTCAAAGAAAACAATTTAGTTATTGCTGGAGCCGAACTCTGGCTCAACCTCCGCGAAAATGTTCTGTTACGAAAAGGGCTGTAAAAAGACAGCCCTGACACCCAGCCAATGGTCTCTGAAGGCTAAAGACCCTTTCCCATATAAACGCCAGGGTGCCAGTATCCTGGAAGCTGAGGCAGGAAGACAGCGAAGCCAGTGCCAGGCCAGCCTGGGCTACATAGTTAGACTCTTGAGGGTGGGGAGGAGGCGCCAAAGAGGAAGAGAAACTCTCAAGTTCACTATCCATCTGTATTTTTGAAAACTAAAGAAGGCAAACTCCTGAAACCAGGAGAGACAGGGACTAGCTAGACCCCAAATAGCAAACGCAATGGCTTTCTTAACATTTAACTCTGACCCCTTGGAATTCCAGTTGGGAACAAACACCATCAAAACACTTCCCTTCCCCCCAAACCCCAAACCCCCTCTGGCTCTTCAGGGAGCCTAAGCTCACCGCGACAGCTGCGTCGCTTCGCGTCATCGTACCCTCCCCGGCACGCGCCCACGCGCTCAGGCCCCGAGGGTGACCTGCGCCTTTGTTTTTTAAGTTCCTCTTTTAACCAACATTGAGCAGCTTCCCTGCCTTCTTCCTCTCCTCGTTAGGCACCCCTGAGTCCCCCGCAGCGCCCAGAGCCCAGCGCTGGCGACTGAGCCCCGCTGTCCCGTTCCCGGCGCCCCGGGCCAGGCCGCGGGACAGCAGGGGGCGCAGCGCCGGGCGCCCAGGGCCGCCAGGGCGAGGCCGCCGCGGTAAACAAGCCGGGCCGCCACGCGGCGCCCGGAGCAGCGGGGCGGAGCCGCCGCCTCTCGGTCTCCCCGCCCCCCGCTTCCGGCCCCGAGGCCGCGGCAGCCTGGAACGCGAGCGCCTCTTCCCGGACCCCGCGAGGCGCTGAGGCCTCGCAGGCGGAGGCGGCTTCTCCGCTCGAGCTCTCGCTGCTGCCCGGGAGGAAAGCTCCAGGGGCCGCAGGACCTGGGGCAGTGGCAGAGGACAAAGGTGGGACAGGCCCGAGCTCCGCAGGCTTCGTCCCTCCTCCCGAGGTTTCCGCAGGGGCGACCCGCTCCAACGCTGGTCATCAGCCCAGCTGGACAAAGGTCTCCGGCAGTCTTCCAAGGACAATGGCTTCTCCAGCCCTCGCACCTTATTAAGGCTGTAATCATCCCCCTCTTTTTAAAAAAATTTTGTTTTTTCGAGACAGGATCTTGCTATGTAGTCCAGGCTGGCCTCAACTTTCTTGAGGACCCTCCTGCCTCAGCCTCCGTGGTGCTGGGATTACAAGGCATGCTCCATCGTGATAAAATGAGAAAATAAATCTGAACTTTGAAAGTGTATGCAATCGAAGTCTCAAAACTCTTTGGCTCCAATTCCTCAAAAAATTAAAACTAGGGGTTCCTTTTGATCCTTTGATCTTGTTATCTTCCCAAGAGAATTAAAAACATACCACAGTGATACACGCACATTCATGTTTATAGGGCGCAGTTTGTAGTAGCTAAATCTTGGAAATTACCCAAATGCCTGTCAATACCGATGAATGGATAAAGAAGATGTGTTTTTTTATGCAGTAGAGTATTACTCAGCCATAAAGAAGGATAAACTTGAGATATTTCTAGCTAAATGAATGCGACTTGAAACTATCCTCTTGGGTGATACAAATTGGACACATGTTTCAATACTGTCTTGTTTCTCTGGTGTGCGAAACCGAAAGTGTAAATAAGGATCAAAATGTATAATGGATATTGGGAAATGGAAAGAAAATGTTCAAATAAGAGGAACAAGGGAAGGGGAAGGGGAAAGAAAAGGGACAAGAAAAAAAGAATAGAAAAAAATAGAAACAAAGTTTTTGTAAATAAAGAGGGAAAGAAGATTTGAACCAAGGGGAGGGGAATACAAAAAAAAAAAGCAAGATATATCATATGCAGATACAAGCTTCCTATGATGAATATTCTCATTTATCTAAAATGTATAACTAAAATTTTCACACACACACACACACACACACACACACACACGAAAAGACTCTGGCTCCAGTTCCACTTTTATAGCATTCTCCAAAGTATGGGTCACTTAACTCCACTGGTGGAACCGGACTATTTGTGTATTGCAGTTGTGTATTGTTTGGTTGATGTTTTTGTTTATGGTTTTTGTTTTGAGACAGAGTCTTGCTTTGTAGTTCAGACTGACCTTAAACTCATTACTTAGCTCAGGCTGTTTTTTTTTTTTTGGTACCGGGGATCGAACTCACGACCTTGCGCTTGCCAGGCAGGCGCTTAAGCCACTGAGCTAAATCCCCAGC
>PVJX010034382.1:0-18982 GCA_004027295.1 Dolichotis patagonum
AGTTGTGTTGCTGCGACTTGAATGCTTGTATTTTGATCTGTAACTTCAGTGTTGTATTTTCTGAGCTTTAGTGTGCCCCTGATGCAAATTCATCCCTACCTAAGGCTGAAGTTAAAGTTGATATTTAGGACAAGAGCATGGGATTGAGTCTTTCATAAAAGTGTTCTGGGCCCTTCTCCCTGTGTGTCTCAGGTGTGTTTCTACTTCAACACAATCTTGACTAAAGCTGGGCTCAGAGGAACAACTGTTGCACTATTACTACTAGTTGTGTGTCTCTCCTAAGCCCTTGTGGCTCATTTCTTAGTGTGCTCAAAGGAAAGAATGATATGCTGTGAAGAATGCAGGTCCCCTGGGTTATTTGCTCCCTTAAAGGAAGAGCAGTTACTACATAGCCTACTGAAGTCATTCTCTCAATATTAGAAGTCTTATAAGGACACTAACAATGGATTCACCATTAGTGCTGCTGATGATTGGCTCTCTAAAGATCTGGAAAAATACCCCAAATCCTCAGGTTTGCAGGAACATAAACCCTGCTCCTCAAGATTATAGCAAAAACAACTTGCACCACTTTTAGGGAAAGTTCAGGTGGTTTAATTCAAACTCAGTGTAAGCCTGGATCCTACACTCACAAAATAATCACTGTCAAACTTTAACATTCTCTGAACAAGAGATTTGTAGATATGAGCAACAAATGGAGAAAGCTGTACATTTCTTTGGGCAGAAATAAAACTAAACAGTGAAACAGAGGTACATAATTTGAATCTTAAAATTTATTAAAATAATTTATATGACAAAAAACGATTAACTTTTTGCCACTAAAACAGAGAAACAGAGCTTCAATTAACTTTGATATGTGTGAAACTTCACTGGAGGATAAATCTTTTTTATTTTAATCCACACTGGTGTTAAAATAAGTTTTGCCAGTATAGCCTACTAAATTTAAGGATTATTAATGAATTAAGGACTACAGACTGAATTTGAGGATTATAAGGAATCTTATAAATTCAAGGATTCATTACACATAAAATAGAAGAAAATATATGTTTCACATAACTAATAAAATACCAGCTTTAAGTGATCTGTGGTGTTGTGAGTCTGTAACACCAGCTAATTATGAAGTTGAGATGAGAGGTTCACTTGTGCCCAGGGATTTGAGACCAGCCTGAGCAACAACACAGTAAAATCCACCTAAAAAAATCACCTTCTCTGTATTTCCTATAGTGACTTATATCTCTCTATTGCATCAAAATATCTTACAATGGGCATGGATACTTCAATACAAGGAATAATTATTTTAAGTAAATGAAAAATATAACTCTTAAAACTAGAAGACACCTACATATCTTTTTGCTCAACACAATAAATAGAGAATTATAGACAGTAAGTAGGGCCATCCAGAAGAAATTCGATACCAGACCTATTTAATGACTTCATTATCCTTACTTTTCATCTATTTAACAGCCCCAAAACGGACTGTTTTTACATTGAGAAAAGAAAATGGTCCCTCATGGTAGATTACCAGAATATTAATCCTCTGGGTCATTAGTGATGTGTTATATCATTGTCACTGTGATTGAAATTACTGACTCTATTCAATTGGCAACATATAAATAATTTACACTCTTAGATTTGGCTAGTGCATTTTATTTGGTTTCTATTCCAACAGTATTTTAGCAGTAAATTGCCATTCACTTAAGAGGAATATCCTGACCTATTTACTCCTCAGGGCCTCAGTGTTCTAACATCACATCACAACTTTTCAGAAAAGCGCTAACCACATCCGATTTTCTTTGAGCGCACACTGGTCATCTCCTAGTAGGATAAATGCTCCATTCATGCAGGATATAAAACTCATGAGGGAGCTCATGCAGAGGGAAGGATGTGTTGTCTGACAAGCAGGTTAAAGCCATGTTGCCTCAGTTAACTTCTTGAAAATTATTTGGTAAAACAAAATACGCTCCTCCATCTCTAACATCATCAAAAAGTTATTAGCATCTTGGCACCCACCAAATTAAAATGTGTATTAAGGATTTTGAATTTGGGGAATAGTAGTCATCTTAATTATGTTTTACTTAATCTTACAATTACAAATAGTAATTGACACACTTGAAATGAGATCTACTAATCCTCCTATAGAAAACTGTAGAATTTCTCCAGATTGATAGCATCCCCTTGGCATGTCCTAAAGTTTTCATCCATGTAAGGCTTTGGTGACATCCTGTGTGTTCCTGGAGCTCAGCAGCCCTCATGATTATTCATCAATTGCCCATGAATTTCTACTGTAAGAAATTGCCCTTGGAAGCCAGCCGTGGGAGCACCTGTGTGCAATCCTAGCTTTCTGGGAAGCTGAGGCAAAGTAATCACAATGTCAAGCCCAACCTTGGCAATGTCAAGCCCAACCTTGGGACCTAGGGGGGCCCAAATTTAAAATATAAAAAATTGAAAAGAGATGGCCTTTGCTTCAATCCCTAGTACCACCGCCTCCACCACTACCAAAAAGAGAAGAAATTACCATCTTTAAATTTGGGGGGAAAGAAAAGAATATCAACAAGAGAAAAGAGAAAAAGAATAAAGGGAGTACTGGGATTGACCATCGTCTTCCATACTCTGCTGCCCATATGTACTGTAGGTCATGGAAGCAGTGGCCTGTAAGCTTGCTGTGGTCAGTTTGCTGCACTATAATGTCAAGCATGGGGACTCTGGAACACGTGCCTTCAGGAAACGGTAGTGCTATTCTAAATCTGTCATCCATAAAGTTTGTGTTGGAAGCATAATCTCTGCTAATGGAGATTTTGGGGAACTCCTAGGATTAACATTGCCGTAAAAGTTCTGGCAGGAGTGAACTTGCTGCTCTCTGTTCTTGTGCCTTGAAAGGACACAGACTTCCTTTCTCTCTCACATTTCTTCTTTAGAAGGCCCACACCAGTGTCCATTCATTGCTCTTGGGCCTCTCAACTTCCAAGGTTGTGAGAAAATGAATATTTGTCCTTCATAAATTATTCAGTCCACATACTCTTTTATACCATGACAATATCAACTAAGGTAGGAACCTTCTCCTTGGCAGACACTGGACTACTGAAAAGGTCTTTCTTGTCTTGGTCCCCTTAGCTACTGAGTGAAAAGCAAGCGAATTCCTACATTTGACAAAGTCTATCTCTAGCTACACCTAATGGAGCTTCTCATGGGCTGTACTTCCCATGCTGCTAACCGGTATATGCCTGATCCAAGTTGAGACCTCTAAGCCAACAGATTTGGCTGAATATCAGACAGTCATTTTAATAACTTGACCAAAAATTAGGTCCTCCAACCTATATTGCTGACAATTGAGCTGGCAACGTTATTCTTGAGAGTGATCATCAGGAGTAACATAAATTCCTTATCCAAACTTTTTTCCCAAAGTGGAAAAATCTCTTACACACCTTAAATAAACTTGAAAGTCATATAATGTCTCTTCAATATAAAGCCTTGATACAAGCTGCAATACAGAGCCTAAAACAATGAATTAATGAAAGGGTATTCAACAAAAATTTTACTTCACTTGCATCCCCAAGGCCCTAAGGAACATAATAGATTACATAAACTCAAATTTTATTAACTAAGTTGTGTCATATTGTAGTCATCAGTCATCACAAAATATGGCAGTGTAAGATACACACCATGCAAGTCCCACAAGCACCAGCCTCATTCAGAATTCTGGACTCCAGGCAACTCACAGCCACTATAATGACCAAGTGAGCCTTTTCCACCCCTGTCATTCATTTCCATACCTGCTTTACAGTCTGTCATGTCCTACACAGAAAGGTTCACTTTTAAGCTGGTTGATCGTTTGTATATAGTCTTTTTTTCTGCTTTGAACTAACTCTATTTTACATCAGTCTGTTTTTAGTGCATGTATGTTTATCCTTCTGTTGCCACACCTAATATATTCTTATCAAGCTGTTCAAGACTTTTATGCATCTTCCAACGTTCTCCACTTACTCTCATTGATCATATCATATTTAATGTCTTTTTTATCTACTTAATATAAAGCTAAATGAAAAAGACAGGATTTCTGTTTATTTAACTCATACTAGATGGCCTCCAAATAATCTTGAATTTCTGATCTGATTGTGTGAGTCAAATGTCCTTTGTTAGTTCCTTGGCTACAGGCAGTCACTACAAATAGATTCCTAAAATTACTTTAAATTAATTACCATCATTTGTTTTTCCTATGAAGATTCCTATTATTGGGCACAGAAGAAGAAAAATAGCATCGTGTTAGGGCTAATTTTAATGTAGCCTTAACTATTTTTAGTTGCTGTGAGAAAAGTATTATATCATGTCTTGGTTAGAGATAAGAAATGGAACTTCAGAAGGCAACCAGCTTGTCCAACAGGACGCAGCTTGTGTGCAGCACAGAAGTGGATTTGGTTTGGCGATTTGGCAGCAGAGTCCTGCTGAGCCGTAGAGGAAGAGGCAAGGCATGCCGGGAAAAATCTATTCTTTCCTACCCTGAGCATGGTGCTGTGCCATTATTCCTGAGCTGACAGTGAACAAGTGAGTTCGGTGTTCCTAATGCACTTAAGAGCCAGAATTATAAGCTTCCCTGGAAGCTCACCAGAGTATAATTCATTTTGCACATCTCTTTTAAGACTAACCTAAATATATGCATTGCTACTCCATTATCTCAGTCATTGAACAGGAATATGTAAATTAGCATTTTCAAGAGATACTTCTTCCTTCATGTGTGCTAGACTTTTCCTGCTCTGTTTATGAACCACGACAGTCTGCTGTCCCTTTGTTTTCCATTACATGTGATGGTTCTGAGGCAAACTGGCTACTTCTACATTTTAAGGAAACTTTTTCTTTGCCCAATTCAGTAAGAAAAATATGCTCAATTATGAAAATGCTAATTCTCCAGGAAAAAGAAGGTAATGAATTTGCAATTCACAGTTCAGATTTGGCTCATTGTTTAATTCATCAAGAGAAAGATATTATCAGTCTTCTTAATGAGTGTATTTTATATGTTATTTATCCAAATTTGATGATAGACTGTGTTTGAAGGAAAGGACAGCTGTTAATTGAGCCCCTCATTTACTTATTTATTCATGTATGATTCACGGAGTTACTAGTTCACTAACTAGTTTGAAGATGCATATAATATTTAAATATATATCAAGCAGGAAAATTAAAATACAAGATTTCCCTAAAATGTAAGGAAGAAAGGAATGAATATAATATATATTTGGAATGAATTATTTATTGTAATAAAGCAAATATTCTCTCTATATTTTCTATTAGCCAGGTTAAAAGCTGGAATATTTTAGTTTTAGTAAAATCAGTCATTGACAAACAAAGGGGCTCCTACAGAAATTTGTTTACTTTACTTCTGGAAACATAACTCAAGGATGTTGTCATATGGTTTACTACTTGATAGATATTTTCTTTTAATTATATATAATTAAGTTGTACAATTTGATGTTACATATATTCATAGTGACTGGGTAAAAATTCAAGCAATTAATGTGTCCATTTCTCAGATAAGCCATAAATTTCTGTATACATTGCATATGCATGAATTGTGTATATAGGAAGAGTACCTAATATGTGTTTCAGCAATTATTCAGTAAACATTATAGTATACTAACTAAAACCTTCATGCTGCACTTTAAATTTCTGTATTAATTCATTCTCCCTAACATTTTGATGCAGTTTTTATTCTCTTCATCTCACTCTGACAGATTTGACATATATATAATCCACTTCATTGTTGATTAGATTTGACATGCATCATGCTATATTTTTCTTTTATTTTTTCTAGTGTATTTCAGGTTTATTTGTATCATCTGAAGCGGTAGAACATCCATTTAAAAACTAAATATTTTGATGTATGCACACTCAAACACACACATATTCAGCAATGTCCTGATGGATCCTTTGGATTTTGCATTTTTATTTACATAAAAATACTTCATTGATAAATATCACATGCATTCAAATTGTACAGCATGATGACTCGGGTGATGATTACCATAATCCAATTACTTAACCCACCGATCAGCACCTAAACTGTACTTTAGATCTCCATAACTTGCCCATCTTAAAACTGAATAGTAAATATCTATTCTCTGTTTCTGACTTTGAACTCTTCATATCTACGTGTAAATAGCATCATGAAGCATATTTCTATTTCTGTATTTGTCTTATTTAACAGCGTAATTTCACTTACTGTATTTCCAATTATACTGTCAACATGGCAGAATTTCTTTTATGTTTTGATGTTGTATTGTAAATAAATGTACCCTGATCTATTTATTCCTTCCTCTGTGAGTGGACTTTTCAGCTGTTTCTCAGTTTTGGCTATTGTGAGTAATGCTACAGTGGTTATGGGAATGCACAAACCTATCAAGTGTTTGCTTCACTTTATTTGAGGTATATGCAGAATGGGGTTTGCCGTCAGCAGCTCTGTGTTTAATTGTTTGAGGATAGGTCGTACTGTTTTGCATTATGTATACACTAGTTTCTATCCCCCACCAACAGTGCACAAGGGTTTCATATTTCTACTTTTTCAATACTTGTTCCTTCTTGTGTTTCTGGTAATAAGTATCATACAAGTCTGAAGTAATACATTATCTCACTGTGGTTTAGATTTGCATTTCCTTATGATAAGTAATGTGGAACATCTTTTCACATATATGTGAAGCATTTCTTTGTTTCTTTGTAAAATTTCAAGTTAGTACTTTTATTATATTTCAATTAGGGTGTTTATTTGCAATTACATTGTATGTGTTCTTCATATATTTTGTAGAAAAACTCTTTAACAGACATATATTTTGCTGACATTTTCTCCCAATCCATAAGCTGACTTTTTATTTTGTTGATTGCTTCCTTTACTGTGTAGAAACTTGAGTTTGATAGAGTCCCACTTGTTTATTTTACCCTATTTTTATAGCTCTTTTCAGGTCATGTCCAAAAACTTGCTGGCCTGAAAGTGTCAAGTGGCTTTTCTTCTGTGACTTTTGTTCCAGCAATTTTGTAGATTCACATTTTTAAGTGCTAATTTCATTTTTCTGCATGAGCATATTTAGTTTTCCAAACATCATTTGCTGAACTAACAATTCTTTTCCCACTGTGCACTCATGGTGTCCTTTGTTAAAAATTTGTTGATTTCATATGTTTGATTATGCTTCAGGTCTCTCTTACCTCACTTTTGACCACTATGACTTTGTATTATAATGTAAAATAGCAGTGAAACTGAGGCATCTTTCTATATATCTGGCTTTCTCAATTTCTTTCATCAATGTTTTATTTAATAGAAAAAATATTTGTGATTCTCACACAAACACATTCAACCACAGCATGCCCACTCACTCGTACTTTTCAAACTGGTTTTCTCTACAGTAGTCCTTAAAATAATGCTAGCATTACCTGTGCAGTTGTTCAACTTCATTGTCTACTTCTGATTCTTCACATTGGTATATCATATCCATGATACATCACATTGGTATATCTGCCACTATTGGTATATCATTCTTAACTTATTCGATTCGTGCTGTACATGCAAGCTGTTCTGAAAATAACAACTATACTAACACCTACCCTAGCCAAAATTATGTCTCCCTGGGAGGAAGGATATATGTTCTTAATTAATTTTCTCTCGGATTCAGTGGCATAAGAGCAACAAGAGTAGTGTTTTTAGCGTGAAGTGATTTGACATTATTTGGATCTTCCATTTTCTTCCAACTGATGATAAGAAACTCAGTCTTGTATCATGTGTAATAATCAAAAAGTCTCTCTCCTATTTTCCTATGCATTTTGCCTCCTATACCTTATTCCAGCTACCTTCTCTCCATCTTCTTGATATAGTAACAACTGGCCTTGTAGGGCCACTGCACTTAAATATCATTCTACCTGAAATTCTCTTTTTCAGAAAGAGACAGGATGAGCTAGTTTGCTTCATTTACTTTTTATTAGTACATGTTTGAAATCCATAATATTTATATCCTTTGTGAAGATTTGGTAACTTAGTATTTAATCTTCTGAAAAGAATGTTTTCTTGTCATTCTAGCTGATATTCACTCTTTTACTCAGTAATTCTATAACAAATTAACATATGTTTACTTCAAGGCAAAAGTTCTTAAAATAACCTAATATTTATTCATTTGTAGAGACTTAATAATAATAGACTAATCTTACATTAATGGCTATCATTTGTTATGTGCTTACTATGCACTAATTAATCTTCTAACTTGAAACAGGTGCTGGTTAAGTAGATTGCATGGTAAAGCAGTAAGCATAGTGGCTTGTTGTTTATGCATTGAATTAGGATGTGCAACAAACTTAAAAAGAACTAAGTAGCAGAGATTAATGCGAACATTCAAGAGTTAAAGGTACCAGTGGAAAAAGTCTCTGAAAAATACAGAAAAAAAGGTCTCTACACTTCACGATCCAGCTTAAAATTCGGTGAAAAGCTTAATAAGAACGGATGCAAATCAGAGTTCTTTAAAAGCCAGAGAGAATGGCTGGTGGTCACTTATAGCAATGCACCTATTGTCCATCCAGTGTGTGATGAACAGATTGTGCAATAAGTGTGAGAAGAAGACAGTGAATGAAAGCACAGGGGGAAAAATCTCCAAGAAGATTTGGATAAAAGAAACTGTGATGAGTAGTTGCCTTTCATAAGCATAATCCAATTATCATTCATAAAATGCTATAGCAATTTACTCATTTAGAGGTTCCTTAGATGAAAATGAAGGAGGTAAAACTGAAGACTTAAACATTATTTATTGGTTGATTAATTCACTTATTTAAAGTGCTAGGGGTTGAGCCTAGGCCTGGTCAGTGAACTATGTCCTCAGACCTTTTTGTGAATTTTAAAATTTTGAGACACTAAGTCACTAGATTTTACAAGGGGAGTTTGAACAGTCCTCCTTCCTCAGCCTCCCAGAGTGATGGAATGAGAGGCAAATCTCACTACACCCAGATTGAAAGATTTTCTTAAAGGCAGTCTATCGAAGTTGTCTTTCATCAGTGAGATATCCTGGTTCTAGCTGTTAATCACATGCCCAATTCTAACCTGATGGAAATGTAAATATTGACCCTGGAATGTTCTATTCTATAAACTTCCAAACCTGATGTAATGAAGTTTACTATATAGAGAATTATGAAAGTAGAAGAAAGACAGATACTGTCATATGGACATTTTAAATGCATGGTCTCTTAAAATGTTAATCTTTGCAGTGTGTAATTTTGTATTATATCACTTATAAATGAATTGCTATATAACATGGCACTAGCTAAGCATAATACATGATTTTTCTGCCATGTACAGAGACTGGTCAAGTCCAGTCATGATAATATTTGATACCATGAATGTTAGTTTATATCACGTGGAAATCCTATATGAGATACACATGCCTTCACTATCTTTCCAAAATTTGAATAATTCCACATTCAAAACATATGTCACCTCAGAGATTTTAGATATGGTATTGGAGACTTATTTATTATTATATCATTCAAGCTTTAGTCAGATAATATTTTTGCCAGATTTAGAATAGAACCCTCATAGTATGCTCTATTTCTTTTTTTTTTTTGGCTAGAAAGCATTATGTTAAATACATGCCCCTTCAATTAGTCACCAAAATAATACATTTACATGCTAAATTAATTGACATATATTCAAGTATACACAAACATGTACACATATACATGAAGAAAAAATAAGGGATGGGAAAATGAAGCATCTATCAAATAGAAATATTTTAATAGCAGAAGAAAATAGAGAAAAAATGCAGAAATTTGTGAACTGAGTTTGGGAATATCTCAAGTTGGCAACTGAGTGGAGAAGAGACTATTTATCTTTTCCTTAGGATGAGAACTTTCTAAAGACCTTAGATTTAAATGTCCAAGAAAATTTCAAGTAGATTCAAATTTACATGGTAATGTTTTGCATTTCTGTGCACTGAGAATTAAAGGATTCTTTTGAAGAATAGTATACTGTTATGAATGACCCACGGGGGGAGGGAAACTTGGAAAATTCATACTATTGTTTTGAACTCCTTGGTGTATTTTGAAATCCAGTGGCATAGATTAGCTTGTGGTTTGAATAACATATAACTGTAAACATGTGTCTGTTTATGATCTTCCTTCTTGTTCCCGAGATTTCAGTAACTTTGTGACCAGGCCTACGTGCATAAGCCTCTTGATAAGAAAGTCAGAGTGTTACACTTTTTCTCCAATCTCACAAAGTGAAGATTTTTACACATCTATTAATTTCCACTCCGTTGGTAGCAAAGGGAAAGAAATATCACTAGTGTGGAAAATATGATTCAATCAAAGACTACCCACAGAGAGAATCTGTTTCTCTTCTATCGTTTACTTACATCTTTGATAGTTCAATATTATCACACTTTCTTGGTAGGACACGGTACTCTGGTTTCAATTCACATCATTTTCCTAGAAATGTGTAGGTGTATGAATTCTACTAAATCTTTCAGTAATAGCAACCTATTCAGAGTCACATTTTAGCCTGTGAAGTCTGAACTTTAAGAAACTGAAAAAGAAGGGTAGTGTCTCCCGTGTTTTATCACTTCATCAATTTTTCCATTTATTTTAATATTTTACTATGATTTTAGTTGCCCTATCATTAGTCAACTGGATATGCATATTGTTTAAATTTGCTCAACTGTGGTCAAATGAATTCTATATTATATTTCCCTCCTAAAATTATATGCTTTTCCACTTCGCTTTGAGGAATCAGTAAAATACTGAGAGTATCTAGTATAATATTTTACTTCTTTTTGTCATTGATTTTAAGTGACTTTGTAAGCTTATTGGCCATTTGGGGTTTCTTCTTTTTTTATTCTAATTTGTTTTTGATTTTAATATTTTATATTTTTTCTAAATTTTTCAATGTTCTTTTCTGACTTACATGCTTTGCCAATATTTTCTGCTAATAGGTAATTTTTAATTTTAAATATATATTTTTCATGTATTTATTTTATGTGTAAAATTTATATTTTAATAATTTACACTTATATTGCTATCATTTGTTATATAGTTTTGCTTTGGTTTGATTTTGTTTGGCTTGGTTTGTTTTTTTGTTGAGACAGGGTCTCACTAGGTAGTTCAGGCTGATCTTGAACTCATTATGTAACCCTGGCTGAGCTCGGACTTGCAAATATTCTCCTGCCACAGCCTCCCAGGTGCTGGAATTACAGATGTGTGCCAGCATGGCTGGCTCACCATACAGTTTTATTTCTGTTTTAATTTAAAGAAATTCATGTGCATTTCTCTTTATGGTGGCATTTACTTGAATGCTACTCTTTTTTCCTCCCACAGAGAGTGATTTAATATGAGTCACAGATAAAAAGTTACATATAATAATTTTCAATCATTTCACAGTCATAAAGAAAATCACAGGAGATTAAATTAACTTCAGTACCTATTTTATTTATCCCAATATATCTCATGCATTGTCATTCAACATCTGATCACTACACAATTATTTAAAAAGTAGTTGATATATTATTTTCTAAATTTTTAAATCTGGTGTGTATTTCATACTTATGACACAACTTTGTCTAGATAAGCAGTTTTTTAAGAGCTCAATAGCCATGTATGTCAAGCAGCTACCTTAGCAGAGGCAATTTGTAGATTTTCTGAGTTTTTTGTTTCCTGTTAACAGTAATAGTTATCAAGGGAAGTTGCAAATGTGCATATTTGTGCTACTTTAAATTATGTTTTGGAAATACTAACAATTCTATTTGATTACAATCTTCTCTGTGCTTTCCTCAGAAATGCCTGACTCCAATGAATGACTGACTAATGTGTTTGAGATCCCTCCTACCACCCTACCAGGCTGCCAATACTCACTAATCAATTTAATGCTAGGAGCAATATTAAGCGCATGGAGGGGCCACATGGAGATGCCTCTGGGGTAAATGTGGTTTCTCAGTTCCACTGAAAGTAGAATTAACACCTTTCATTTGACTTTTTTGGTAATTAACATATGATATGGAAAGGCTATTTATACTTTGGCATTCTAAACTGAGAAATTTTTCATGACTATTCAGTATGTGGTTATAATCATTCTTGTATTTTTATTTTCTATGTGTCCATGTTATTCTGTCAAGATACTACTGTCAAAATAATCATCTGGAGCATGCATATTTATAAAGAAATATGAATGTTTTAATAATTATACATTTTCTCTATTTAGGTAATTATTATATTTGTTTTGCTCTGCCTTTACTTCTCTGTGGGGTTTACTGTCTTCTTTTTCAAACATCTTGGATAGGATGTTTCACATGTATTTGCGCCATCTTTTTTTCTGTTTCAATTAATGCTACCTAAAGTTACAAATCTTGTTTTACTTATCTGATGTTATGGTTATAATTGACATGTAAACACCAAACTGTATAGAGATGTATAAATAGACCGTGAATCTGCAGCTAACTTTTCCTGCAGTTTGCTGACCTAGGATATAATTTTGCATGCATCTGGGGGAGATTTAGATCATCCAGGTGGCTCCCATGCTCCTGCCTGGCCTGCCACACATCCAGAAGCTGAAAGATTTTTGCAGAACTCAGCTCTTGTCTATATCTCTAGCGTCTCACGTTCTTATTGAATCTGAAGGGCCCTATTGTGCATGATAGGTTGAGTGCTTTTTCTCCCTGAAACTTGCATGTTAAAATACTCAGCACCAAAGTTATACAGTACTACATCACAAGGACTTTAGAAAGCAGGGCCTGGAGGTAAAATTTTCAAAATTGATGCTTGTTGTAAGAAGAGACATTAGAGTTTGCTTCTCTCTGCTCAGTACCATATATAAATACAAACAGAAGACATCCATATGCAAACCACGAAATGAATATCACTATGCAGTGGGTCTGCTCTCACCCTAATGCTGAACTTTCTAGATTCCGAAACTGTAAGAAATAAATTTCACCAGGTCTATGGTATGTTTGTTACAACAGCCCCCACCCCGCCCCAGAATAAGCTGTATGTCTGTTCCCATGATAATGGCAGGTGGGGAGAGCACAGCATACATGGATTAAGGCTTGGCTTATGTTACTTGTACTATCTCGCTCACTATTGGCTGAAGCTAATCACAGGACCAAAAGCATTAGAAAGAATGACACTGCAATGCTACATTTTAGAGGACCTGTATACAGAGCCCGAAGTCATGTGACTAATATATTCATTCTACTACTACTTCTCTAGTACTATTTTTTTTGTATCTCACATCTTAAAATTTATTATTGAAGATTTTATTCTACCAATTGACACAAAGAAGCATCTTTTATATTTAATATTTAAAATTTATTTTGTCATATTTTTAAATACTGAAGTTTCAGAACATGATACTCCATAACTTCCATATTGATTATTTTGAGCTGAAGTCTTTTATTTAATAGATAGAAGAAGAGTTTTCTGATCTCTTGGTTTATACATGAAAGCAATCATCATTTACCACCTAAGAGATACCATTTCTAAATCCTGAAAGAGAATATTTTTGTAACTGGAGACTACAGTCTGACCTTTAATTGATTCATATAAACAAACCTAATAAAACAATATTTATCTTCTATGAGATTCCACATGTTTCATGATCAATTTCCTATTATCATTTTTAAAAGATTAAAGCCCTATTTGTCAATTAATTCTGTAATTTTTATTCTACATTTAGTAAACTTTATTACTTCTTCTCACTGTTTCTTCATTTTTGTGTATATACTCCAATGTGAAAAAGTTAAGTAAATAAAATATATTTTTCCTTTTGTTACTTGTTTTATGTCAGTGCAATTCATGGTGATAGATAATCATACATCTTGCTTTTTCAAACTATTGATTAGATTATGTGATCCCAACAGTCCCAAACAACATTTGTTGTGGTTTTTGTCCTTAATTCTGCGTTTGGATTCTGTCATTTGGCTAGGTTTCAGTATTGGGTATTTTTTACTTTTTCTGCTTATTCGAAGCTTTAACGAAAATTGTGTTATATAACTACATTTATGTAGTTACTTATATGCACATACATACACAAATACATTCATATGTGACACATTTTCAATTTGTCCTACTTTTATCCCTAATTTTATTTCTCTTTAATAAAGCTCATAACATTTTCTTTACTACTTTTTATAATCACTGATTAATTTCTGTTGTTATAGTCAATTTAATAATCCATATGTTTTCCAAGCTCTAAAAATGGTAAAAACTTGGATATAATACAGTTCACTGAGATCATTTTAGTTTCACTTTGAATATTATTCTTTCCTGATGTAATATTATTTCATTACTGTCTATTTTTATGTAACAAGAGATAAACCTATTACATCTTTAACTTGATATTTTTTAATTTTAAAAACAAAACAAAATAGGATAGAAATGATACAGAATTTCAAAAAATAGGCAATTAATAGTAGCTAATATATCATGTATTGCTGTCTTAGAAGTAGTTGTACAGATTATAAGATTTAGACATAAAAAATGATCAAGCAAAGGACAAATTGTTCTTTTTCATGAACTTACAGGGATTAGTACTATAGTTATCTATCTTATATGTTTGCATATATTACTTCTACTATTTTTTACATAGTGGTAGATATTCTCCTAGGGAGATTGTTGGTAACAAATCTTTCAATCTCCCTTAGATAATTCTTGGGCTTTTCAGAGTGCAGTTATGTAACTTTCAAATCCTAGTGAGACTTTAGGAGAATAAACTTGACAACTTTGACAGTATTTTTCCAGTCATTTAAAAAATACAACTATATTGCTTTCTAGAAATGTTGTTATATTTTGTGCTCATTCACAGTTATTTTTAAGTAGATAATTTCTCTTATCGCTTTGTTACTTACAAGATGTTCCTTGTTATCATCAGTATTATACCATATAATACACTTTGTTTATATGTGTGACTTTATTTTCATTTATAAGGCCAAAAACTTGAGGTGAAATGTCACTTGAAATGTTGACATATTTGAGGTTTTTTTTTGTACCAGGCATCTAACTCACGACTTCATGCTCTCCAGGCAGGTGCTTATGCCACTAAGCTAAATCCCCGGCCCCCATATTTGTGAATTTTAAAATAATCCCAGCTCTCTGCTTTATGAAAAGTCCTTTCCACTGTCTCATTCATAGAGTCTGTATTTTGTTAGTGTTTTTCCAAATCATACTGACATGAAAACTCAGTTTTTAAAAAAAAATTCTATGGCTTTTACTTTTCTTTGTAGATTCTTTAATAATTTTCTCCACTCTCGATCCCTTTTGCCTATTTCTCTTTTAATTCATGTCTAATGTAGTCTTTAACATACTTCTTAATTATCATTTCTAGAAATATAATTCAATAACTGTTCAATTATTTTGGTCATACTATTTTCGGGGTTTGTGATGGGAGATCGGATCACAGTTTTTTTTTTTTTTTTGTTTGTTTGTTTGTTTGTTTTTGGTACCGGGGATTGAACTCACGACTTTGTGCTTGCCAGGCAGGAACATATGCTGCTGACCTAAATCCCCAGCTGGTCATACTATTTTCACATTGGTTTTGCTTCTTTATTTTAGGCTTTTGATCTATTTGAATATGTTTATTTCATCCACTCTTACATGGTTCAAGCTTCTCTAGATTATGTGGGACAATTTTTCATCAGAGCCTGAAAATATGTATTGAGTGGAAGCAGACAGAGCTAAATAAACATGAGCAGGTGGGACTGATCGGTGCATGCTAAGCTGGAACTGAGCACAGAGGGATCCAGAGAAGTCACAGAACCCACCCTGCTCGGGACACAGAGTCAAGACCAGCGACAGCAGAGACTATAGCCACACTGAGGCCATGTCCAAGTCTTGTGGACACTAAAGATTCCACAACGTGAAGTCTTTAAAAGCCAGTGCAAAGGTATAATTTTAAAAGAAAGATTAAATAATTTTCAAAGTCAATTTTAATAGCCAGAAATCCCAAAAGTATCACCATGTTCAAATGCACAATATTATAACTGTATGCCTAATAAACACTTTCAACACATTTTTATATATTTTTTTACTTTCACCCCTTCCTTGTGTAACAAATTTATCATATTTTTAAATAAAAAGGAGAAAGAACGTATATTCTTTTCTATGTTATTGTGGGTCATTTATCTTTAGTTGGTATTCAATTTCATTGATCATTATTTGAAATCTCATATAGAATTTTAAGACTCTCAGAGAATGGTTAACCAATTAGATTCATGAATTGCTGTGTTTATATCCACTGTTACTTTACTGACACTGCTACACATTTATTCTTTATCAACATTAAAATTTTGGTAACTTACTCGAAATTTTCATTAAATTTTGAACATTCTGTAATAATAAAATCTGCAATATTGAGTATTGAGTATGCAATATTGAGTATGAAAGTGGAAGTTTCCTTTTTATTAGTTATACAATTTTCTAAAGATTATTGTCTTTATTTAAAATTTTCTGGTTCTTAGACTCAATTCTAAGATGCAAGATTATTTTTGCAAAATTAAAATTTTGAGTGTGTTTGCCAAAATATTGTAAATATAAAATAAAAATGATTACAGAAAGATTGCATTCTGATTTTTTTTCAGTATAGTAGGAAAATCAACTTTCATGTTTGGTTATATGATTTTTTCATTATCAGATGGTAAAATAAGGCTTTAGTGATTTACTATAATCCTGCATGAGAAGATGGAATGAACATATCTTTATAGTTTAGCAGAAAACAAAATGAAATAGAAAAGTATATATGCTGTTGTGCCTTTAGAAATATTAAAATAAAAATGAATTCATTTTTATAGAAATTCAGTTTCAAAGTACTACATTAGCCAATTATAAACAATATTTTCAACAACATATAATTTATCAAGAAATTAGATTGTTACTCATTGTTATTTTAAAAAATCACATTTGTTCATATAGTCATCTAAGCATTAAAAGCTAAATAGATTTTTACTATCAAACTTCACTTTTTCAAGAATAACTTTGGCACAATTTTAACCATAATCCCATATATAAGTAATCTACTACAAATGTTTATGCATAAAATTTTAATTGAAAGATAAAGAAATAGAGAAAACACCATGATTTTAAAACTATAAGGAAAACAGTCTAGAAAATATGCATTACTGGAAGTGAAATTGTTTTAATAAATAAATTAAGCACACAGGTTACTCTTTTATTTATTTATTTATTTATTTATTTATTGGTACCCGGGATCAAACTCATGACCTCGCGCTTGCCAAGCAGACACTTATGCCGCCGAGCTAAATACCCAGCCCCAACAAGTTACTCTTTTGTAACTGCTCTCTTATTTTAATCGCTGGCACAAACATATCTGCACAGCATGATTTCACTTTTTTGTAAATGTGTAGAATACTGATGAACATTAGATAGTATGTAGCTTAGTGTAGAATTTTACTGTGGGGTGTACTTTTAATCAACCATCAAATAAAACATATTGATGATTTTCTTTGGTACTTCATTTTATGTTACTTTGAAGACATTTGCACATCTCCTATAAAGAAGATTCTAAGAATGGAGTTTTTCCCCTTTTCACTGTAGCAATGTCTTTATATAAGTTTTCAGATTCCTGTAGACATTGTTTTTGGAAGTAGTGGGTCTCTAACTTGGGGCTTTCCTACATAGTTACATCTCCAGCACTTTTTTCTTGTTTAATTTTGAGATATGTTCTCCCTAAGTCATTCAGTTGCCTAGACTCGGTTTGAGGCTGCCATCCTTCTACTTTCTAGATTGGAGAGATTACAGTCATTCAATAAATATCTTCTTAATTTTTTACTATATTTAATGCTGTGCACACGTGCTTATTGAAGCCCTCCATGTCTCCGTCTTTTGCCATAGTGTGCAATGTCTTTATGTAGTGTTCAATTTCAGTCTTGTTTTGGCACTTTTCTCCTGATATTAACTGGCATAGCTCAAAGCTACGTAATCTTTTCTTTCAACTCTAGCTATACTATTCTTTATACCCATATCTTATTATTATGGCTTTCTGGTTTATATACTGTTTAAAAATTGCAGGCACTTACTCGAACTCTGAACCTTACATGATTTGAAAATACACTAAAAATAAAATGGAATTTGAGTTGAATAAAGTGAGAAATAAGAGTGCTTCTCAACTTTTCCTCCATACGCACTCATTTTTGAGTTGACCACTAATTCTTCTACAAATTTTCTGCATATATGTGACCATTCTTAATTTTGGCTTCATTTCTCCTCCTCTTAGTTACCTCTGTCTTATTTTCTTAGCCTTCCACTATTTTTTTCCATGTTTGCCTTTGTGATTTCTTGGAGTGCACCCACAGATCTTTTTAGAAAGTAAATAATGTCATCATGAAACTATCAAGTATAAATGTTTTCATGGTTTTGTTTTGCTTTCTGGATAAAATGCAAAACCCATCAGACCAACATGGACATATATATTAAGGCTATGATCATGTTTGTAATTTCTTGACATTATTTCCATCAGCTCCTGTGATAGAATCACAAGTCTTTCACCTCCACTGCTCCTTTTCAAACATCCCTTCATGTCAGTTTGTGTTCACATACTAGTTTCATTACTCTAAACACTCTCTCCTCATCCATTGCCAAATAAACTCTTTGCTTCTTTTTTAAAACTTATTTTATTAGTACATGTTTAAAGTACATCATGTTTACATTCCTTGTGTGGAGCTGGTTTGTGTTTGATTTATTTCATTAACATTTTGGTCTCACTGTGATCTCTATTTTCATACAAAATATCAAAATTTATCTTTCTTTATGGCAGAGTAGTACTCCACCAATTTTAAACACCACATATTCTTTATCCATTCATTTGTTAGTAGACATATAGGTTGTTTCCATGATGTAGCTATTAGGAATTGTGCTACTGTAAATGTGGGTGTACATGCATCACTGTAGTATGTCTTTACCTCTTTTGGAAGATACCTAGAAGGAGAATATCTAGGTCAAATAGAATTTTTAGTTTTAAGTTTCTGAGAAATCT